>QGQB01000239.1:0-151156 GCA_003385265.1 Neonectria hederae
TTATAATTTCATAGTTCTTGTGACTTCATCACCCCCTTAATGGTTTACTAGGTTTACGACGTTCGCTGGGCAACCAAAACAAAAAGGCTTTGAAATCATTATCGTGTCAAGGCGGCCAGCCAAGCTACTTAGCTACCTAACCCACAGCAAGCCATCATACATCCATGGCTCGTACTTTCTCTAATAACATATCTGATATCCTTCTGATGGACCTCCCTCCCCCCCCCCCCCCTGTAAATAAATTCATGGTATCCATTTCCTCGGCAGAACCCCGTCTGCGCCAAAGCAGGATCACCACATCCTCGCAACGCCGGTTGATTAGGAAGGATGGTGTCATGTCACGCTCTGGACCAAAACTTTACTCGTCATCGCCAATCTAGACTCGCATATTAGCACAATGATATCGATGTATGAACACTAAGCATCAAAGGGGGGTAGGCATACCTTCGGCGCGAGATAGAATCGCAGGTAACTGCTGCCCGCAAGCGTGTATTCGACCAGGAGCGGCACCTCGTTGGAAAGGCAGATCTTGACCTGGGTCGAGAGGGCAGCGGCCTTGCAGAAGTTGACCAGGTACTTGAGGGAGAAGGTCAAGGACACGGGCTCCGTCAGCTCAATGTCGACGTTGAGCTCGGGTTTCTCGACGTTGGTGTGGCTTCGCAGCGTCACTGAACCGTTGCCAATGTCGCCATTGCACGCAAACTTGACACCGTCTTTGGAGGCTTCGATGCTAACTAAGACGAAGAAGATTCATAGTTAGAATTGGCTGAGCCTTTACTCGAGGAAAGGAAGAAAAACCAACCTGACTCTGACATGGCAGCCAAGTCCGTGCAGATGCGTCGGAACTCGGATGCAGGCATGGCAATGGTGGAAGCGTACTCGGTATCGGGGATACCAAGGTGTTCCTGGTCAATATCCATGAGCTTAAGGTCGTACTCGCTGATACGATCATTCTCGCTGCTCTCGAATACCAGGTTGAGAACGTCAGGGCCGTCCTCGGCCTTGAGGGTGAGGATGTCCTCGTTCTGGGCGGCGCGCAGGACCTTGGTAAGAGAGGTGAGATTGACTCCGAGAGAGATGTTGCGGTCGCAGCGGAAGGGAGAGAAAGCCTCGGCCTTGAGCATCATGGACACCAGCGCGACGTGGGAGTTGTCCATGGCCTGCAGGGCGATGCCCGTGTCATTGCAGTCGAAGTTGCAATCCTGGACGAGATCCTTGATGGCGTCAACCACCCTTTTCAGGACATTAGCCTGCTCGAGTCGTGCCTCCAACATGTCTGTCGTTCACGCTTGTTAGCTGATTGAATCTGGCGGTACGTGGACGATTGTGGAGGAGTGTGCCTGGGCAGAAAAAAAAGCGGGGGTGAATGAGGGCCACTGACCGAACTGGTTGTGAATTGTGGGTGTTGAATGAGTTGGTAGAGAGAGGTGGGTGGAGTAAGCAAGCAGTCGAAAGACAACTGGTGAGGATCGAGTGCCGAAAGAAAGAAGTCGTTGGGGAGAGAATCAGAAGGAGACGGTCGTGGTTGCGAGAAGGGATGGTTGACGGGTCCAAGATTACTCGAAGGCTGAAGCGGCCCAGGAAAGCAAGCACTTAACACGCGGGCCGCGAGTAGTGGGGATAAGACGCGTCGTGACGCCAACTCGACGCGGGGCACAAAAGAGGCCTAAGCCGGGTTAATCCAATTTTGTTCCTTTCTTCAGGTTCCCGTGCACATTACATTATCTGACTTTCTACCTCTCCAGTAGCTTAACACGCTCAAGAAAGGTATGAGCAAGGCAATAGTGCTCAGTAGCTAGCCAATTTTGTTGGCTGTTCTCGTCTCAAATATTGAGTACTTTATACTGGACTGTATTATACCTAAATTATTGCCCTAATGTTCACGGTCAAAGCATCTATGTACATGGCAACAAAAATGAAAGCAAAAAGACAAGCAAGCGGAAAAGCAAGATAAAGACAAACTCATCTCATGGACCAAGTTTCACGTGTCCTACAAGCCCACTGTTTTTGCTGTTGCTGCTGCCGTTGCTTTTGCTTGGATACTTTACTCGGATGCTCTGCTCCATGGATAGGTAGCTACTATGTTCCCGTCAAAACGTCAAAACACCAAGATACCGCGATACCCAAATTCCAGAGTAGTTCGTACAAATTCTGAGGAAATTTCAGAAGATCGAAAAAAACCCCAATTTAGCCAAACCATAAGAAAAATCGAATGCCTGTTGTTGCGCCTGTTCCGTTCTATATGATGATGTGCCGCTTTAAAAAGATTGTGCATGTCGTCGTGACTTTGATGAATAAATGCTGTGAGCGCGTGCGTGTCTGCGCATGATTGCATGCGAGAGGATGGTGTTAGTTGTTGTAATTATAGCAAAAAAAGCAAGAAAAGATCGGCAGTAAGAATGGTTGTGTCGTGTTGATAAGGGTGCTAGGGATGGCAGTGTGTGATAGCAACGTGTGATGGTGTCATGGCCGAGGTTGTTGCTATTGTTGTTGTTGTTGTTGTTGTTGTTGTTGTGGTGGTGGTGGTGGTGGTGAGCTAAGGTTGTGGTGATCCGAGGTCGTGTTGATCAAGCCCCTGCAGTTTTACATGGAGACAATCCGTCCAGCTGGGGCACTCATGCGGGTTCGAGGTCTTAAATTGATGACCGTCTCCAGTTCGCGGAGCATGCCTTTCGTTGCGTCGACTTGTTGTCGTGCAAATGCCTTCTGCTCCCGCTCCTCCTTCATCCTCACTATTCTCTCCTCTCTCGTAAGCATGCTTCGTGGTCGCGGTCGTGCCACTGCCTCAAACACTTCTAGGGATTCGGGTTCCACCGGACCGTTAACCTCGGAGTTGGGCGGCGACTCGCCGGTAAGTGCTTTCAGGGCATCCACAGCATTACCACTTTCATCAACGGTGGTGAGTCCACTGAGGGAGCTGGCGGGAGATATCAGAGTACTCATGGACGAAAGCCTCTTCTCGTTCCTATCGATCCCGAGGGCAAGGGCGGCTCGGCCTTCTTCCCAAGCTGCCATGAGATCATTCAAGTCCACGCCAATGGACTCGAATTGAGACATGAGATTTGGTCCTAGTTCCGAGATGTCATTCGAATCGTTGAGTGCCCTATCCGACTCCTCGCGCAGAAGCTGAAGCTTGGCTTGCAAACCCCTGATACCACTGGAGAGTGAGTTAAGCTTCCGGAGCTGTGCCCGCCAACGCTCTCTCCCAGGTGTCATGTTCTTCGGGAGCGGTGACGATGGAAAAACTTGATGTATGTTAGTAAGGGATTCGTTCTTAAGGGTGTCCTGTAACCACTTACACTGTTCCTCGCTCAGGATGCTCTGCACCCTATCACTGGCAGAATTCGTTGCGGAATTGAGACTTCGCAAAGACTCAACTGCTGTCGTCCAGCGGAGCAGATCATTCGCATCGCCACTGGCGTCAAGGGCTAAAAGTGCACAGAGAAACATCTTGCGAAGAGTGTAGAATCGAGCAGAAAGAATCTTCAGAGTCCTCAATGACTCTGGGTCATCAAATTCCTCATCGCTGAAACCACGCTGCGCATCAGACATGTCAAAATCACTGATGTCGTAGATGTCATAGTACTTTTCGAGGTCTGTCTGCTCTGCGAACCCATTCACAATAGTGCAAACCTGATTATAAGTTTGTAACACACTGGAAAATGAATTCTTCAGAGCCTTGCGTAACCGGACGCATTTCCGAGTCTGAGATTGATCTTCGATACGACTGATGGGAGGCAGTGGTGCGCTTCTACAGGATTATTAGAGGCCGAGTTCTATAATCAATCCGGAGGGAGGGGTTCTGGACTGACATTCGGTAGCCCCGGGAGACCAATTCCACCTCCTGGATGAGGGACAAGGCGGCCCCTGAAGCGCTATCTTGACTGTGGGAGTTCTCGATGAATGCCGTGATCTCAGAGAGTGACTGCGATCGTCGATACCGCAACCATTGTCGTCTCATATAAATCTGTCCCAGAAGGATACCAGCCACGCAGAGGAGGAGAAAGAAGACTAGTCGCTTCCGCGTGATGCCACTTTCCGCGACCCAACTTAGAATAATTGCAATCGCCAAAGCAGCAAGTATTGACGCAATGATGCCCTCAGTCGACAGTAGGGATTGGCTCTCTTCGTTCGTAGGTGCCGCAGCGCCATGGGCGCTGAGTGGGTGTTGGCCAATCGCAGAATGGCCGTTCAAGAGCTGGGAGGCGATGATGGTGTAACGAAATTGTTCGAGGAACTTGGCATTGTCGGCGCGATCGATACTCGCAGCTACCGCGGCCTAGTGAGTAAACTGGTTAGAACGTTGCGAACAAACGGCGGAGAGTGATGCCCATGACACACCGAGCAAGTTTTTCTGAAAGATGGCAAAGAGACTGGTTTCGGGACATCGAGGCGAAGGGGGCCAGGGATTTTCTTGCGATATCTTGACTTGACTAGAGGCCGACCTGTAGGCGCGAATGGCGAGGGGCTGGGAGGTGGTGAAGGACTGGATCGACCAGTCGAGGATTCGAGATCGGGTGTTGTCGCACCGGGCGCCCAGTCTGCCTCTGGCTCATCTCCCCCATCTATAAGGTCAGTTGGAGTTCCGATGCACCGAGATAGAGAGAGCACTCACCTCTGAGGTAGTCGGCTAAAGGCGTTTCCTCATACACGACGGGCTCCATCTAACTAGGCGGTGACGTCGACGAGGTTGATAGGGGGGCATGCAAAGCCATAGAGCGGCGAGCGGCGTAGAGCGGAGCGGAGTGTAGTGTCGCGTGGAGCAGATGGTAGTGAAGCAGAGGAGAGTAGGTTAGATGGAGGTGATGAATGAGTTGAATGTGGTCGTTGACGATTTAACAGGGCATGCTCAGGAGAAGGCGGCAAGGACAGGCTGGTTCCTGATGTTCCTATTTGGGGAGCTCCACGCCGGCGCACTTGAGTACCAAAGCCGGGGCAGGGCGACCAGGGCACAGACTGGACAGCCGATAGGCGGAGAGGCGCAGAGGCGCAGAGGGTTCAGGTCGGTGATGCGCCGTCAAGCCGTGCATGGGCGGGACCGCTGCGCTAGCTGACTAGGAGGCTAGGAGAGGGCCGTTGGAGGATTACGAGGATCGCGGGAAGGGGTGGCAATAACCTCCGTGGTTGGCGGTGGTAGGCCTCCGTGCTTTGTAGTTGGTTCTCCGAGGGCTGTGCTCGTGATCTCGGCTCTTTGTCTCGTCCGCACTGCGACGGGGTGACGGGTCCACGTCCACGGGGAGGACAGGGGATGCAATGAGCAAGGGGCATGCGCGATGCTGTAAGGATGGCGCAAGGATGATCGAGTCGGGTGAAGCGGTGGTTGGTCGCGTGGAGGTCCAGGTGAGACTGAACAGCGGTTAGCGGCGCGGACCCCCGCATGGGCCACTTACACAAAATGTTGGGAGGTGGGTCGCTGAGTCGGAACTTTATTTCCCCGACTATCCGCGTCAATGCCGCTGACAACTGCTTGATGCTTGGTTTTGTTGCCTTAGGGCCTTACCAAGGCACAGCTCCACATTACATAATAATACTCAATTGGAGCCGTCTTGGTTGGCTGGCTGGTTGGTTGGCAGCTGCGGCACTCGGCCCAAAGCGAAGCTACAACTTTTCTCCAAGCTAACATCTCCATCTTGAACAAGCCACCACCCGCATGCTTGACACTCCGCAAGACGGCGCCTGCCTCCTCCCGACCTCCAAACAAGGGGCACGCCTCGACTGCATCACCGGCATGAACCTCTCCTCTACAGTCCGCCAAGCCAGCCTGCCAAATGCCCCCACGATGCGCGGTACTTCGCTCCAGAGCGGCCTGGGGCACAGCGCCGCCAGTCTCGCCAGAAGGCATTTGGATCAGTGATGCAATGCTGCGTCAAGCCATTGAGCGATATCATCGCAGCTCTACGCAGCCCTGCCGAACCTTGAGCTCCTGCCCAGGACCTATCGAGAGCCGCCGTCGACTAGGCAAGCGTCACATGACTGCCATTATACCTGAATCGCGTTCTTTACCGCCGCCTTGGTCCATTGAATTCCCACTCCAACCTGGCGAATGGAAATGGGAGGCCCCGAATACACCAGGAGAACGAGCACAAAATGGAAAAAAGTTTAGTCTTCGTCGATGCCTAGATCATCTCATCGCATGGCTTGAAGATCGCAGCCAAGACACACCCACGCCCGACATATCAGCGACCCAACCATATGTGCTTGAAGCCACGATAGCCTCCTCTTTTCAGCGATCGATCGCCGAACTTCGTCAGCGCATTGCAACACTTGACCAAGCACATGCTGATGAAAAGGCAATGTGGGTGGCTTGCAAACCCTTTCTCAAATTCGTCCAAGACTCGATCCGACAGAAGATGATCTCGAGTCAAGATCTAATCATAGCACTTGACCCTTTCGATTCCCAAGTCAGGAGTCAAATTACTCCCGAACTACTGGATGTGATACGCAGCAGGATGGCGACCCTGCTGATTCGCACCATTTATCTCACTCGGCTTAGCCCAGAGCACGATTCTTACACCGACGAATTTTGGCAGGCTTCTGTCAATCTACTTATAGAGCTAAGGACACAACAATTCGAGACGCACTTCTATTTTCTCAGACTCGCGCAGTGCATCCCTCGCCACAGACTCCTCACGCCCACTCTTGTCTGCAATACGATTGCAGGATTCATCGAATACGAAGCAACTCTGTCTTTTCCACATAAGCACTCAACCAGTCACAATGTCATATTCAGCGCAGCGATTAGGAGTTTGGAACGAGAGAGACCAGCCATACAGTGGGAGACAGTCATGAAAATCCTCAGTGAGCGACACAGTGGTGACCATCTCGTAAGACTTCAACGTCAGGCAGTCATGACCATGTCCTTCATTGCGTCCGCCACAAGCCGTGAGTGTTTCAGCATGTACCCTTGCGAATGGACCAGCGAGGATGCCTTTCTTTTCACAAAGGGCCGTCTATGGGCTACCAGGTGTCTCCAGCGAGATTCTGTGCCGTCCTTTATGCACCTCGATGTTGCGAGTCTGAATTGGGTCAGTATGGTAACCGAGATCTGGGCTGCTCCAAAGACGGAACGCGAAATCCTTCTGAAGCAACTGTGCCGGTCCACGATCAAGACAGGGCAGTTTCGGTCAATGGCAGAGCAATTGGTAGAGAAAATGCCACGAAATACGGAGCTATTTCGGGAGATTGCCATCGCGAGCGGCAATTATAGAAAGGCGCGTATGCTCTGGAGGTTGGTCCGCGACCGGTCGATGATTACGTATATAATCCGCCAATGGGACTGGACGGCATGGACTCCATACATCGAGGCTATGATCAAAGATCCGGACATCAATGTCAGTTTTATCTGGCAGGTGCTTGCCCTTAATTGGGACCAGCCTAACGAGGCTCCCCCAGACAGAGCCCTGCATGGCATTAACAG
Organism: Neonectria hederae; assembly: GCA_003385265.1. Taxonomy (NCBI): domain Eukaryota; kingdom Fungi; phylum Ascomycota; class Sordariomycetes; order Hypocreales; family Nectriaceae; genus Neonectria; species Neonectria hederae. Next base: position 7,418 of record QGQB01000239.1, read on the forward strand.
TCAAACTGAACTACTTGAGCTGATGGGAAGATGGTTTCTCGAGGCTGACCATCTTACCGACCGTCAAACTCTTCATTGCGTCGAGAAGTGCCTTGGCGTTTACCAGTCGATCAACAAGAAAGTATCTCCGCGAATGCTGCTCTGCATGATCGAGGTAGTGATACGTGATATGGAACGAGGACACCGTGGACGTCAAGAACGACTGGCCTGGATGGTACGCCTAATCAGGAAGCACATGGGACCCAAAGAAGCGGACGACGTTCTCTTTCAACTCCAAGGATGGCGGTGGACTATCGAGAACCGAGCCCAGGCTCCTCGTAAACCGACAATAAAACAAATCGAGGAGGAGCTGAATATTCTCGCCAGAGAAGCCACTAGTGGCCGCTCCAGAAAACAGTCATTGACCGTAGTGAATGAGCTCGACAACGAGCTCGACATTGCGGAGACCGTCGTCCAGGAAGTGGGAAATCAGGCTGGTTAATTGATGAATTGAATGAGACAGAATACCAGCATGAAATCATGAACGTTAAGGACATGGATAAAAGAAGGACTATCCGTAGAGTGTAAAACAAGCGAGCTGCGGATGGACTGAAAGCTATATGCATTATATATCAGTGTGTACAGCCAAGTCATGTCGTAATCATTTGCAATGCAGGCAATCAATGCGAGCACGGGAGATGTGTTCTTAAGTGACTAATTAGGGAATGCAACGAGCCAAGAATCTTTGCTTGATTTTGGTATTGTCGATTGAGTGACTAAAAATGTAAGCCATACAAGCTTCTTGACTCTTCATGTAACAACATAAAAGCAGGTTGATATTGGCATTCAACATGCCAAACAACATAACGAACACGTGAGGTATCATCTATTATATATCTGCGTTCGCTTTAATAAAACAGCTCTCTGGCTGGCCGGCGATGATAATTGAACAAACGAAATGCGACATTTCATTACAACATACGTATATACCAAACCATAAACTCCACATGAACGTTCAACACACGCACACGGCGTAACATACAAGTAATGAAATAGTTGTCCAACCGTAAGAAGAAGGAAAAATCAGATCAGCCAGGATATCATGAACCTTTTGTTCCCTACCCCAATAGCCCAAAACCAACAGACAAAAAGGAAATAAACGTCGCTGTAGACCGTCGTCATTCTAATCAAAACACTCGCCATAATCTCACGACCCATCTTGGTCATTATCTTCTTGTTTCTCAAATCCCCCCCTCCAAGTACTCAGCCTCGGGCTGTCCCATGTGCTCCGTCACAACGCTGATATGACTGCGAGCACCAAGGGATGTGCCTCCGACGTCGCTCGAGCCTCCATAAGGGAGCTTGGAGCGAGCTACGAGCACTTGTGCAGGACACACGACGATCTCCTCGTCGCCCTGGCCATTGTCGTCTCCCTTTTTGACGACCAAAGGGAAAAGAACGACACGAACCACGGCGCCTTGAGACTCGAGGTCCTCGTTCGTCATTTTGGCGCTGCCGCTGCGCTCGTTCATCATCGACGCATTGAATTGAACTGTGGCAGCGAGCTCGCCGTCTGCATCGTATTCAGGCTGCAGAGGCGGCAGCATCATATACTCAGCTTTTTGCGTACGCATCTCAATGGAAAGGGCCACGGCCTCCTTCATGACGCGGCGTAGCTGAGATTGTATTTGGTCCTCTAGGTTTCCTGGCGGAGGTAGGATCTTGCATAGGACCTGGAAGACAGCCTGAACAACGGCCTCGGTATCCAGGTCACGCTGGCGCTTGAAGCTGTCGCGCCTCGAAAGTAGAGTTAGGGTCACGGCACGCCATTGACGCACCGCTTCTGGTGGGCCGACCTCAGTCAGCAGCTTCTCGAGAGACTTGAGCTTCTGTCTCTGTTCTCGGTCCATGCCGAAGAGATAGCGAGTAAAGACAAATTCCCAGACCATGTTCATTGTCATAGACATGAAGATGTCTCGTCGCTTGACACGGTCTCTGAGGTAGGTGTCGACATCGGAGCCATCTAGGACGGCATTGTCTAATCGGTCGATTGTCTTTTCGTCATTGATCTCACTAGTCAGACGACAGGCGCGCATATCGGAAAACTTGGAGAAGCGGAGCACCCATTGTTGCACATGGGAGCAGAGCTGCTGGCAACGATGGTCGAAGTGATCCTCGTCGCGGATGTTGAGGAAGTGTTGGTCTTTGGCCTTGGACTCGAGAATCTGTCGCTGGGCATCACGTATCTTTTCTTTGGCGACCTCGAGCTCTTCAAGTAGCCTAGCAATCTCGGCGTCCTTTTCTTGGAGAGTCTGATCGAAGTGGCCTTGGGCTCCACGAGCCTCTTCGAGTTCGCGGATGATGGTCGAATGGCGGGCCTCAAGATCAGTATGGCGGTTGGCGTCCTTATTGGCAAGTTCAGCATTGGCGCTGGCGAGGCCATCGTTGACCTCGGACAAACGGGAGACTTCGTTCTGAAGAAACTTGAGTGACTGCTTGAGGGTATCTATCTCGGCATCGCGTTCGGCTAGAGTGGTGGCGGCACGCTGGACAAGGCCGGTCTCAGTTGACGCACGCGCTTCGCTAAGGGCGCGATTCTCGGCCAGGAGCTGGTCGACCTTGTTCTCGAGCTCAAGGACCTGCATGCTCTGTCTTCGGCGCATGCTGTGGGGCCGTGTCGGTGAACGGGGCGAGCCGATGCGGCCTTCGCCGAAGCCATCCTAGAGAGCGAAAAGCGTCAATCAAGCGAAAGGTTTGGAGGGCAGTCGGTAAAAGGGAGAGACGGAGCGAGTGATGCAAGCAATGCTATTGATCGGGAAGTACCTACATAGATGTCGGCCATGTCCTTGGCACGGACACGACCTTCATTTGCAACGGGCGTGGTGTTGTTTTGGTTACGGATTGCCCGTAGATCGCCGCTCATTCGCTTGTCAACCCGACGGAGCGGTGGAGTGGGGGTGCCTGACGTTCGACTGATGCCTGGGCTTTCAGGCCGTAACTTCAGCGGCTCCGGCGTGCGACGGCGGGAGAGGCTGGTGTTGGACAGGGATCGGCGCACTCTAGCTTCAGGCCGTGGCGATGGATGTGATTGGCGAGAGAGCGGCGGGTTGTCTGACACGCTGCGAGGAGGTGGTGTTGGCGATCCTGACCTCGCAGCTGCCGCTGCCACTCCGGCCACGCCCAATGCTGTTGCTGCTCCCAGGGCACCGTATTGCTTCACCCTCCTCTCCGGCTCCGGCGTTGCTGTGGTTCTCGGTGCCAATACCTCAGTTTGCCTCATCCTCTTCTCCGGCTCCGGTGTCGCTGCTGGTGCCACCGGCTCTCGGAGCACCGGCGTCCCTCGGGGCGATCGTCGGAGTCGCCTCTCCGGCTCCGGAGTTTGTAGCACGGCGCGGTCCCGCATTGCGCGCACTCCCCCGCTGCCATGGCCATAGCCATCGCCATCGCCATCTGTCCAGTCTCCTGTATGCACGCCGCTGTCTCGTTGCTGCTCCTCGGCAAGGCCCATGCTTCGTCGTTGAGGGTTTGGCGAGTCTCCCGCGAACCCGTTGTCCCGGTTGACATCCAGCTGCTTCTGCATCCTCTTGGTCCCCTCTGTTTCTGCCTCTGGGACTTCTTGTACTGGCTCTAGACCCCGAGCAGGTGATCGTCGAAGTCCGATCAGATCAGATCCCAGCTCCCCAAATGAGGTTGGCGTTCGGCTATCTTCCCTCAAAAGCCCACCCACTGGATCCTCAACATCGGATCCTCGTCGAAGGAGACCCTGGGGAACTGAATGATATAACCCTGTATCCCCTCGTCCCAGCACAGGGCTTTCCGCCATCCCATCGGTTGCTAATTGTTGCGTCGTCTCCTTCCAACCATCGTCAGATTTGGTGAACTTGTCCCTGGCCTCCACCACCTCTTTGTCCTTGCCCTTGCCCTTGCCTTTTGCTCTCATTGACTCCTTAGCAGCGCCTGTCTTGTCGTAGGCCCTCTCAGGCGTCTTGTCCTTGCTTGATGTTTTGAGCTTGTCATCCCTGTCCCGGGACTTGTCCTTGAAGTCTAGTCTGGTACTCTCGTTTGTCTCTTTGAGCTGGTTACTGGAACCCCAGCAATCATCGGTTGTGTTGGAAGCTGGCTTTTTGTTCGTCGCTTTGGCTTGAGCTCCACCATCCTTGATGTCGTCCTCCACTCTTCTTCCCTTCTCTTTGCTTCTCTTTCCCTCTGCACCACCACCGCTATGGAAAATATCGTCCAGCCTAGTATCTAGTTTCTTTCTGTCATGGAACGAGTCCTGTCCAAATGCGGGCTTCTTCACTTGTGCGTCGTCTTCCGTCCCCCTCTTGTCAGTACTCTTGTTCTTGATCTCAAGCTTGTCGGAAAGAATAGCAAGCCCTGTTGCCGCTGCCGCAACTCCTGTGACCGCTTCGCCAGCGCTCACTGTCCGTTCCTTGCCGGCCATTGGTGACTTAGTCTTGCCGGCCACCTTGCGACCTCTTGAAGGTGTATCAGTGACTAGATCGTGGTCGGTCGTTGATGTTAGACTTGGTATTTGGGCTTTCCCGGCCAAGGGTTTTGACGACGGCTCAATCCGGTCATCTACAAGATCAAGTCCGTCGTCTTGAGGGCCTGAGCCTTCCACGCTGTCAACAGACTTAGACTTGATCTTCTTCTTTCCATCTTGGACAGTCTCTTGCATCGGTAAGTTCCGAGGCTCGGGGAATTTCTTCTGAGACAAAGGCAGGTCTTCGTGCGTCGCCTCACGCCCCCTAGGAGTTGTCATACCAGGTAAATCTCGGACATCATCAGCACCAAAAGTAGTAGGTTCCTTGGTCACCATTGCTCTCTCGGTTGTCTGGATTTCTGGTTCAGGGGTCGCCTCTGGTGTTTGCTGTTGGACTTGAACCGAGCTTGGCTTTCTCTCCTTATCTTTCTTCTCGGTCTTAGGAGTAGAAAAGCCCTTGAAAGTGGCATCGGCAGCCTGTCTTTCGTGATTGCGTTCGAGAACAGCAATAGGCTCCAGAGCCTGGTCACTTTGGGCTGCAGTGGGTGCAGCTTGCTCGCTTAGAAAATTGCTGCGTGTAGTCTCGTACGGTGATGCCGGACGCTCTGCGATCGGAGCCAGGAGTGCTGGCTCGTCAGCATCCTCCATAGCAACATCGATATTCACCGACTTTTGCTCGGAGGGTAGATTTGGAGGCTTGGTGAAATTGGGAGGCATAACCTCTGGTAGAGCACGAGGTGTATGCTGGTCGACATCCGCGTAGGATCCATCCATTGTTTTCATTCCAACCTCCTCAAGTGGCTTGGCCGCGATATCAAGCAAGTCACTGGGAGGAGCTCTGAAGATGTCCTGAAACGTTGTCAGGGCAGATGAATCTTCTGTGCCTGAGGCTTCCGCTGCTGAGACCCTCTTCGCTTTCTTGCCCTTTCTCTTGGCAGGTAACCTCCACTCTTCGTCATCCTTTCCCAGCGATGCAGTCAGTTCTGGCGGCTCAGCAACCTCAACAACATTGATGGGTCTAGTCTGCTCGAGTCTGGAACTGGGTTCAAAATCAAAGTCGTTTTCGATTGTCTGTTGGGGCTTGGCAGATACCGCAACAAACTCCTTGTGGGCTGAGAGATCCGGTTCAGCATCGGGAATCAGCGTCGGAGCACTACCAAGCTTACTGTTTTTGCCTTTCTTCTTGACAGGCAAGGCCCATTGGGTGTCTTCTTTCTCACCAGATGAAGTTGGCTCTGCCACCTTTATTGTTTCTCTGCTAGGGGCGGGAACGACCACGTCAGGCGTAGGTCCTTGCTGTTGTGCTTCGGCTTTCGGGTTGGATAGTGGCTCCTCTTTCAGTCCTTCAGCCCACAAACCTGCATCTCGTGGCTGGGTAGGCTCCTCCATTGCTTGCTGAAGTGAGGCATCCTCTTGCTCCTCCGGAAGAGCCGCCACGGCGGGTGAACTGTTTGCAAGCTCTAACGACTGAGCGAGTTTCTTGGCCTTCTTCTTCTGCTTTTTGGACTTCTTGGCAGGCATCCCTGGATCGAGTTCCTGAGTATCATCGTCTGGTGGAGGGACGGCGATTACCTCATTGGCAGGGGGGGCAGCCTCAACAGGAGCATTTTCGATGGGTGTGACATTTCGTGGAGCGTCTCTGTATGCATCCACTTCCACATGTACGTCCGGAATTGTGGTTTCTTGCGCCAAAACGTCCTCAATGGAAGCAACCTCAACAGGTGCCACCTCAACAGAAGCAGTTTCCACTGGTGCAACTTCGACGGGCACTTCCTTAACAGATGCCTTAGGAAGAATCTCAGTGGGGATAGAAGTATCAATCTCCGTAGGCTTAACCTGAGGTGTGGGACTAGTCCCAGAAGCGGGTTCGGGGGTTGGCTCCACAAATTCTTGGATGAGGTTGTCATTCTTTTTCTTCTTTTTCCTGTCCTTCTTAGACACCTTCGTCTGAAGTCCGTCGTCTGGTAGGTTTGCAACGAGATTTGCTTGATGTCCCACAGCGTCAGAAACTGACGGCTGATCCCCACCAAATTCTTGAATAGTACCCTCGGGCTGTCCTGAGAAAGGCTCCACGACTTCCTCAAGAACATCGCTTGGCGGAAGCTTCTCGACTGTGAAATCGACTCCCTTCAAGGTTGGTTCTGCTTCCTCCGCCATTTGAGTGTCGTTGGGTTCACTGACATCCAGTTGTAGAGGTGGGGAGTGCTTCCGGGTTTGTTCGGGTTCGTCGGAAACAAGGATTGTTTCGTTGGGTTGCGTGGAGGTCTCGTAAATGGGTTGAATGCTTTGAGCGGGCGTCTCCTCGTTTGGTTGCACAAGTTCGGTCATGATGACATCTTTATCCATCACAGTATTTGCAGGAGGAGTTGTGTCCGCGACCAGTAAGCTTGAAGGCACATACTCAGGCGGAGTGTCGGTGTTGACCTTCTTGTTCTTCTTCTTTTTGTCCTTCTTTGAGATCTTTCCAACCAAGGCTCCTGGCCACACATCAGATGAGGGTGCTTCTGGCTGAATCATAGAGGCGTCGGCTGAGATTTCAGCATCGGAAGTGGATGCGTTGGTGGGTGGGAGAATATTTGAGTCTTCGACATGGGCCGCCGACTTCATATCTCGAAACTCTTCCGGATCTTTGTCGGTCATCTGGGCGAGGTCATGGTGTTGTGGATCGTTTGAGACGTGGTCGTCCCCAAGGCCAGGGTCCCCGGCTTCGGCGGAAATCTGGTTGACCGCTTCTTCAACATCGAGTTGCATGGGTGGAGGAGCGTCAGACTGGGCGGTCTGCTCGCCAGATTCCTCGGCTTGTGCAGCAAGTATGGCCTTCTGCTGCTTCTTTTTGGCTTTCTTGGCCTTCTTGGACGTGGTTGCGCCCCACAAGTCGTCCGGCATTGCTGGCTCGGCTTCCGTCTCCGCAATTAGCACTATACCAGCTTTTGGTTCCTTTGCTGGCGCGGAAGCTAGCTCAGGAACAGGCTCAAGCTCCTTTGCAGTCTCGGATAGCTCAGTGTAAGCTTCCGGCTCTTTAGCCGCAGGTTCAGCATTGGGAAGGGATTGAAGTTTAGATTCATTCGTCGTCTCAGCTAGCGTCCTTTGCACAGCTGCAACATCTAGTCCAATTGTAGGTTGAGGAGATTCTGTCGACTTCAAATCAACTTTGGGTTCCCTGGTTGTGCCAGTCGGTTCGGTAGCAGATTCTGATTCCTTCACCGGCTGAAACGGTTCAAGGTGGAAACCAGCTTCGGGCTCCGTTGTGGTCTCAACTGGCTCCAGTACAGAGGCCGACTCCTTGGGGAGCTCGGTTGGTTCAGCAGTAGCAGGTTCTAAATATTTTGCCTCGTCGGATGGCTCAGCGACTGCTTCTAGCTCATTTGAAGACTCAGCTTGTTGGAGGTGAACATCGACTTCTTGCTCTGTTGTCATCTCAGGTTGTTCGTAGACGGTAGAGATAGCAGATGACTCTTTGAGGCGGTCAGCTGATTGTAAAGCAGGCTCTAGCTCTCTGGGCATTTCAGATAGTTCAATGACAGCTTCTGGCTCATTTGCAGGCTCAGCTGTCTCGATAACCTGGGATCCGGGACCTTTGCCCTTCTTCTTCTTCTTCTTCTTCTTGTCCTTCTTAGAAAGATTGGGGCTTGAGAGGTCCTCGTCCTGCCTCTCTGCTTGATGCTCGGGTCTAGACACGGATCCCATCTCAGGCTGGGACTCGAGCTGAGGTTGGAGCTGAAGTTGAGCTTCGGACCCCAACGGAGGCTCAACCAGGGTTGCTTCTGTCACATGAGGAGTGAGGGGCTCATTCAGAAGTTCCGATTTGATGTCTGCGGTAGATTTAGCATCCAATTCTGAGTTGGACTTGGATAAGATCTCGGCCTGGCGCTCCGGCTGAGCTTCAGCTTGGGATTCCAGTGGAGGTAGAATGACGTTTGGAGCCTCCTTCGGCACTGTCAGTTCAACTTGAGCCTCAGCTTGAGGAGCCATCGTCGGTTCCTCTGCAAAAGGCTCAGCTGCTGGCTCTGAAGTAAGCAAGGGCTGGTGTTCACCAGCTTGTTCTTCAAGTTCCCTCGCCTTTGCCGCTTTCTTCTTCTTTTTCTTGTCCTGCTTAGAAGTTCCAAGGGTTTGCGTGTCTTCTTGATCCTTCTGTTCCCTCTCCAATCGGGTTTCGACAAGCGGCTCGGACTCCTTAACGACTGCTTCAGCAACAGCGGGCAAGGCCCCAACGCCTTGGTATGGCTCCTCAATCTGGGCTCCGTCGTTGACTAGCGCGACTATTTCCGACGTTTCGGCCAAGCCAAGTTCATCAGTCTTGTCCTCCTTGTCTTCTTCCAAAGGGCCAGAACTCAAGGGATGTTTTTTTTCCTTCACTTCGGCTTCGGTTTGGGGCTCAACTTCAGTCTTGACCTCCTCAAGAGTACCAGGAACTGTAGCTAGGGCTTCTTGGGCAGTTGAGAATATCGACTCGACAATTCCTTCCACAATTTGAGGCTGAATAGGTTGCTCGGCTGGCTGAGATGTCTTCCCAAGATCAAGAGCGGCAGACTTCTCCTTCTTCTGTTTCTTCTTTTGCTTCTTAGAGAGACCTTTGTTGCGTTCATCTTCCTGCTTCTGTCCAAGAGGAGGTGAAATCTCAACTTCAGCTTCCGGGACTGTAACTGTCTCTAGATACGGCTCGGTCTTCGTCTCTATCTGTTCAACATTCTCGGGCGTCTTTTCGGCCTCTCGTATTGGCTCGGCCTCGGGAGCGGCTTCAGTCACTGGACTGATCTCAGACTGGGCCTCTTGTGCGAAAGTGGACTCTGCTTGTCGAGAAAGTTCCGCTTCTGAAAGCTTTTCCGCCTCTGAAGCGACCTGCATCTCTGGTGTTGGTTTAGTCTCAGCTACAGGTTCGAGTGCTTGTGTTGATGATGCGTCAATGGCAGCGGTCTTGGCCTCGACAGTCTCAGTTTTGTCGTCCTCAAGTAGGCCGGAGGGCGATTCTTTGGGTACTGTGTCTTCTTTGGCTGACTTGTGTGTCTCCTCAGCAGCGGCTGTAACGGCCGTAATCTTCTGCTTCATCCTCCTTTTCCTCTCCTTCTTGGAAAGACCACCATATTCGCCACTAACATCCTCTGACATAGGATGAGATTGAGTTGAGAGGTCAGATTCGGGTTCATGTTGGGCTTCAACAACCACCGTCTCCAGGTTGCTCAGAGCACCAGAGGCGGACTCCATGGGCGCTTGGGCTTCTCGGGAAGATTCAGCCGTCATCCTTTGTTCGATCTCAAGGCTCTTGGGTAAACTAGGGCCAGCTTCGCGGTCTCGCTGTTGCTCCTCGAATGGTGGTATGTTATCAAGCTCCGCGGTCTCGGGGACAGACTTAAGAGCTGATTCTAAAAAAGAATCAGGAGTGGCTTCAGGCGCAGGCTCAGGCGCAAGCTCAAACGCAGTTCCGGTTTCTTTAGCGGGCTCTGCAGTCTCAGGGACAGACTCAAGAACAGGCTCAAGAGCGGCTTCAGGTTCTTTGACAAGCTCAGGCTCTTCGACAGAGCTTGATGACTTACTCTTCTTCTTTTTCTTCTTGTTCTTCTTAGACGTGGGAGCAAGTAGCTCGTCTTCTTGTGCTTGCTCGGGTTCTTGGTGAAGCCGAGTATCGGTTTCCAAAGCTGTTTCAGGTGTAGGGGCAGGAATGATGGTGAGCTCGTGTGTCAGGGCGGATTCGACTTGTTCGATAGGCTCCCTCGGCTTCTCTTCTTCAACAAGCCCATCGGGATCGACAGGATGAGCAGGCTCAGAAACTTCGACAGGGTCGGTTACCTCCATAGACTTTGGTTGCTCAAGAGGTTCTGCGGGGTCCATTGGCTCGGCTGCTTCAATAGTGTCTGTCGTCAAAGCATGTGCAGAATGTTCAATGTCAGGCGTGGTCAAGTCCTCAAGTCCCAAGGGCGTTGCGGTTTCATCCAGGGTGTCAGCAGAAGGGCCTTTGCCCTTCTTCTTGCTGTTCTTCTTTTTCTTGTCTTTCTTGGGTTCTGGCTCGGGCTCCACAACAGCTTCGATACCAACATTCGGCGCTTGCTGATGAACAACCTCAGAGCTCGATTCAGTGACAGTTTTCCCCTCAGCTTCAAACCCGCGGGCGTGTTCTGAAGTAGGCCCTCCTGGAAGCTGAGTCTCCGGTTTGGCTTGGACAGCCTTGTTGAACTCAGAAGTGACCACAACTTCAGGCTCAGGTCCGGCAAATGCTTCCTTCTCTTGGTCTATGACAGCATCGGGGCTATGTTCAGCAGCTTCTACTGTCTTTAGTGAACGCTCAGCTGTGTCGGTGGGAGCCTCAGAAATGGCAGCAGCCTCAAGTTCTACGATATCTGCTGGCGTAGCTTCACTGGTTAGGTCAACCTCTTTCGGCAGCTCAGGTTCTTGGGACTCCTCGAGGTTTGCGCCTTTGCCCTTCTGCTTCCCCTGGTTTTTTTTCTCCCTCTTAGTCAGCTTGGCACTCGACTCGTCGTCAGCCTCCTTCTCGAGTTCCAGCTCGGTCTTGACGACGACTTCGGGAGCGGGTTCGAGAATAGGCTGCGTAGTATCCTCAGGAGTAGGCTCAGCCTCGGTGACAACTTCAGAGATGACTTCGGGAGTGGGCTCAGCCGGGTTGATGACTTCAGTGGTGGGCCCGGCTTCTATCTCACGCTGTTGCACAGGCGCCATATCTGGAGTAGGTTCCGTCTGATCGATGAGCTTCTCGGGTGTCTCTTGAGTCTCAAGTGAGTGCTTCGTCTCGAGCTCCGTCTCAAGCACAGGCACATCTGTAGGTCCAACAACCTTGGTCCCAAGCTCAGTAGGCTCAGGATCAGGCTTCGTCTCAAGCGCATATTGAGTGTTTTCTAGGGCACGCTCAACTACCTCCAATGGAGGCTCAAGCGGAAGTTTAGCTTCAGCTGGCGCATTCTCTAGAGGTCCAGTGGAGTCCGTCTTTTCTGAGGCCTCGACATCTGCTGATTCGGCCTCTTGACCCTTGTTCTTCTTGTTCTTCTTGTTCTTATTCTCCTTCTTCGACAGGGCCGGGGCCACCTCCTCAACAGGCTTCTCGGTGGGTTTCTCTTCAGTCAAAGTGATGGGTTCCATCAGAGGACCGGCCTGGGTAGGTCCATCGGCCGCCTGAGAGGGTGTTGGTAATGCACCCAGGATAGAAATCGGTTCGGGTTTGAGCTCGGGCTTAGCTGCAGGTTCAGTAGATTCGACTTCAAAGTTGGGCTTTTCTCCAGCCTCAGGTTCCGGCGTAGCGGCATCGGAAATCTCTCGGTTCGCCGATTCCGTCTCATGCTCGGGCTTGGATTCAATTTCCAGGTTAGAATAAGCTGCAGGTTCGCCAGCAGGCAGCTCAACCACAGATGGTTGTCTCTCAGGATCGACCAGAGGTTGAGTCTCAGTTTCGGGCTTTGATTCAACTTCAGTCTCGGGCTCAACTATAGATACAGTCTCGGGTTCATGTTCAACCGTTGAGGATGTCTCATTCTCAAGCTTCGATCCAGAATCGATGTCCGGCTCGCCGGTAGGCTCGGCTACAGGTTCAGTCTCGGGCTCGGGCTTCGATTCAGGTTCGATGTCAGGTTCAGCCGCAAATTCCGTCGGTACCTCGGGGGTGGCCTCGGGTTCTTTTGGCGTCACCGGCTTGACTGAGGACTCCAAGGCAGCCAATGCCTTGGCCCTCTTCATCTTCTTTTTCTGCTTGTTGGACAAGCCAGCATACTCGTCGTTATTTTCCTGCTTCTCTGTTTCCCGATCCGGCTCCAGCTCCGGCTCCGGTCCCGGCTTTGCCTCAGACTCGACGGGTGTCTCAAGGTCGATGGCAGATTCCTTCCCCTTCTCTTCCTTGTCCTTTTCCGAAAGCCCCAGGTTTCCATCATCAGCGTTTGCGGCGGCGGCGTCCTCCTTTTCCAGTTCCAGTTCCGGTTCCGGTAGGGGACTGGTCTCGGGGTCCTGCAGGTTTTGAGAATTGTTGTCTTTAGCCTTCTTGATCTTTTTGTCCTCGGATGTCTTTGGACTGAACCCACCCCGCTCGTCATCAGGTTTAGCATCTGGCTCCTGGCTGGATGCTGGCGGCTCTCCAGACTCGTTGGATTCCACCAACGTAGATACGTCCGCCGGTGTGGCGACTTCGGCTTCGGGAATAAGCTCCGTGGCAGGGATTTCCGTCGACTCAGGCTCCGGTGGAGTACCTTCGCTAGCTCTCGTAGCCTTGTCAACGACTGAATCGGCCACCTCGGTTGCAGGTCCAGCACTGGTCTCTTCGGAAGGGGTAGCAACCACAGACTCAGGCTCCGTGGTCTCCTCAAGCGCGGCCTTCTTCTTCTTCTTTTTCTTGTCCTTCTTAGACTTTTTGGTTGGAAGTGGCTCGGGATCCTCGGTGGAGGGGACTGGTGATTCAGCGGGAGTTTGATCGGGGGCGGAGGCATCGAGCGTATCGGCAGCCGGAGCATCTACTGGATCCTGAGCGGGCGGGGTTTCTATTGGGGTTTGGACATCAGCCGGCTTTGTCTGCTTATCACTTTCTGGGGCAATTTCGGGGATCTCCTCCGGTTCCAAGGTGGGAGTGGGTTCATTATCAGGGGAAAGAGCCTGGACAGGCTCTTCGCCACCCTTGTCCAGCACTTCTAGGCCATCATGAAAGTCATCAACGGTGGCAACGTCCTTGGTGATTTCTAAGCCAAGGTCTCGAGAGGTCGAATCAGAAGGCTCCTGGGATACAGACTGGTCATCAGGCTGCTTCTCTGCATCGTCCAGGGATAAGGAATTCTTCTTCTTTTTCTTCTTGTTCTTCTTTCCCTTTTTAGGAGTCTCTGGTTCAATCTCTGGCTCAACGACAGCAACCTCGGTCTCGACAGAAGCAACCTCTGGTTTGACAGAAGCAATCTCTAGTTCAACAGGAACGGCCTCTGGTTCAGTGGAGGCGGCCTCTGGCTCAACAGGAGCAACCTCTAGGACTGACTCGGATTTAGCAGGTGGAGTGCTCTTCGGGATTGCCTCTGCAGACGGGGTTGAGACAATCGTTTCATTCTTGACAGGCGGCTCCACTTCAGTGACAATAATTGGCTCGTGAAGCTGCTCCGGTTCTTGCGTGGCGGATTCTTGCGTAGGAGATGATTGTTCGGAATTTTCAAGTGGGGATGTCTCTGCTTCGACAATGGACTCAGATTTGCTCTTCTTTTTTTTCTTTGACTTTTTCCCGCTCACTGGCGCGCTCTCTTCGTTGGCTTGAACCTCTGGCAGTTCCGGGATCTTGGCTTCACGAGATGGCTTAGTTGAATTGTCCACAACAGAAACATCAGCGAGTTTGTTGGCTTCGGCATCCTCGATCACTGATGTGGGATCAAGAGACTTGTCCTTGACATTAGTCTCGTCGGTTGTATGGGCTTCAGTAGCGTCCTGGGGGTGTTCTTCGAGACTCTCGGAAACAGGCAGAGGTTTGTCGGCACCAGAATCCTCAACAGGCTTAGTTGGTTGAGTCAAGATCTCATCGCTCTTGGGCTCCTCAGAAGGTTGGCCAGAAGGTTCGTCAACGACTTCAGCAGGGTCAGGCGATGTTCCGTCCAGTTTTGTCACCTTGGCCATGGTTTCCTCGGTCTTGGGTTCATCTGCCTTGGGTTCTTCAGTGACTTCGTCTTGGGCAGCTTGGTTCTTCTTCTTCTTCTTGTCTTTCTTGCCCTTCTTTTTGACGGTTCCATCCGTTTTCTCGTTTGCATCTGGTGTTACGAGAGTCTCGGGTACATTCACAGCCGAGTCATTGGATGGTACGTCACGGCTGACAACTTCAGGAATAAGGGAAGAGAACTCCTCAGGTTGGGTGGACTCGAAAGCAATTGTCTGCGAATCCTCTACCGGGGCATCGCCCTGAGAAAAGAGTGGTTCGGAAACGAACGATTCTAAGACGGCAGGGGGCTGATTCTCTACCGTTACGTCGTCCACATCGGGTGAGAGATCTGCTTTGGTCTCGGCCTGATTGAGATCTTCAGGCGTCTCCAAGGGGTCGGTTTCGATGTCCCAGGCCGAGAGTGACTCGTCTATGGGATCTTCCGCTTGCTGTTCATCAAGGCTTCTCTGATCATCGGGTTCAAGAGCGTTCACAGCTGGGTCGGTCTCTCTTCCTAGTTCATGAGAGGATTCAGAAGTAGAAGGGGCTTCCTCAGCGTCAACAAGTTGGGTAGTATCGTCCATGAGTGGAGTCGAAGTGGTGTCCCCTGGAGCATTGGTCAGGGAAACTGGGACCTCTTCCGGTTCCCAATGCACCGACTTTCTCTCGTCCTTCTTGAGCTTTGGTGTATCGGTGGTATCTTGCTCGGGCTCAAGTTCGGGCCCAGTTACAGTTGCCAATTCGTTGAGAGACGCTTCATCCAAAAGGACCGATGTCGTGACATCCTCGGACACATCCTTGATGATGTCGACAACGCTGGATTGCTCCACTTGCTCTGTCGTGATAGGCAAGGGTTCCTCAGATGGTGTGGAAGCTACCAGAGTCTCAGAAGGCGAAGGGTCCTCAGCTTGTAGACCCTTCTTCTTTTTCTTCTTCTTGTTTGACTTGAATGGAGTCTCTAAAGTCTGGTCTAGAACAGGCTCAACCGCAGGCTCAGCAACATTCTCAACCAGGTCAACCGTAGATACAACGGCAGACTCAGTTAAAGGCTCGACAACAGGCTCGGCCGTGGGTTCCGCAGTAGGTTCGGCAATAGGCTCGACAATGGGTTCGGTCGTAAGAGACGAGGGCTCCTCGAGTAGTGTAGAAGCTACTGGAGTCTCAGAAGACGAAGGTTCTTCAGCTTGTAAGCGCTTCTTCTTTTTCTTCTTTTTCGACTTCGATGATGTCTCTAAGGTCTGGTCCAGGATAGGTTCAACCGCAGGCTCAGCAACATCAGCTAGGTCAACCATAGATTCAACCGTAGGCTCAGTCTTTGGCTCGACAGTAGGCTCAGTCTTTGGCTCGACAGTAGGCTCAGTCTTTGGCTCGACAGTAGGCTCAGTCGTAGGTTCGACAGTGGGTTCGACAGTGGGTTCGACAGTGGGTTCGACGACAGGCTCGACATCGGGTTCCACAACGGGCTCGATAGCGGGGCCGATGACAGGCTCGACAGTAACAGGCTCGACAGCACGCTCAATGGTGATAGGCAGGGGCTCATCAGATGGTGTGGAAGCTATCGGAGTCTCAGAAGGAGACGGGTCTTCAACTTGTAGGCCCTTCTTCTTCTTCTTTTTCTTCTTTGACTTAGACGGAGTGTCGAAGGTCTGGTTCAGAATGGACTCGACCACAGGCTCAGCAGGCTCAACAGCAGGTTCAACGGTTAACTCGCCGGCATGTTCGAGAATAGGCTCCTCGGTAACTGGCTCCACAGCAGACTCAAGGGGAGACTCGACAACGGGCTCCACAGTATATTCAACTGCAGGCTCAGTCACAGGCTCGAGAGCAGGTTCGCCAACGAGTTCAACGACCGACTGGACGGCAGGTTCGATAACAGGCTCCGTGGTAACAGGCTCCGTGGTAACAGGCTCCACAGTAGACTCGATTGCAGACTCAGACATTGGCTCGACGACAGGCTCGACGACAGGCTCGACGACAGGCTCGACGACAGGCTCGACGACAGGCTCAACTGCAGGCTCAATCATAGGTTCGACAGCAGGTTGTGTGGAAGAGTCAACTGGTTCTTTTGACGCAGCCTCCGGAGTGAGCTCTCGATTGGCCATTGCAGACTCAGTCTGTACTGTGGCTGCGGCCTGGGACTTCTTCTTCTTCTTTTTGCTCTTCTTGGATTGCAGTTGTGTAGAATCCGCCTCGATCGCGTCTGTACTTGGCTCACCAGATGGTCCAGCTAGATTCGTGAGTGGGAGAGCCTCAGCAAGGGCCAAATCAACGTCTTGGGGATCCGAGATAGGTGTTGGCATTTCGGGTTCAGCAATGACATCCGGGCTTTGTTCTGTTGCGAGAGGGTCGAATTCCTGGTCAACAGGCGTCTTCTGGTCGGCAGGCGGCGCATCGCCCAAAGACGTGGACAAAGGCTCCTCGGCGTCAGGTGCAGGGGTGACGTCCTTTTCAACAGAATCAGGCTCAACTGGTGTGACCTCTGCAGTCTCTTGCAACACAGTGCTAGGATGTTCCTCGACCTTGAGCTGGGCAGGCTCCTTCTGCAAATCGAGACCATCAATCGGAATCACCTCGTCGTCCTTCGAGACCTCGATGTCCATAAGACCCTCTTTGGGAAGCGAAACCGCCTCTACAGGGTCCTTAAACACCACCTCAAGGCCCTTCTTCCTAAGGGTTTTCCGGATCTTCTTCTTGTCCTTTGTTGCAAGGCTGTCCCACGCCTCTTTCGTGTACTCGTTCTCGGCGAGCTCGGGAGCAGCTTCAGGCGTGGGTTCAGCAGCAGGTTCAGCAACAACCTCAACAGGTTGTAAAACTGGTTCACCAACAGGCTGAGTACTACTCTCAACAACAGTGACAGGGGTTGACTCGCTGGCTATTTCAGATCTCGGCTCAGAAGCAGTCTCCTTGGGGGGGGATTCGGTAGTCGACTCATGAAGAATCACTCGGTCGAGTTCTTGAGCTGTAGGTTCCATTTTGGGCACCGTGGAAGTATCAGGATCAGCCCCGACGATAGGCTCAACTGACCCTTTGGTGATGTGCTCAGGGACAGGCTCCTCCACGGTCTCTGTGACAGCTTCGGTCAGAGGCTCAGCGGGTTCGACAACGGCCTCGGTGAGGGGCTCAGTACTGGTCTCTGGAATAAATTGCTCAGCCCAAGGTTCGTTATCAAGCATCGCGGGGACATCAGAAACGGTGGCATTGATGTCCTCAATTACAGGCTCTTTCGCAGTCTCGGCAATAGCTCCAGTTGGAGACTCAGTGGAATCGGCAACAGGTTTGGTCAACGGCTCAGGAAAAAGCCCTCGATCATGATGCTCAGTTTGAGGTTGGATGTTAGGCAATGTAGGAGCATCGCGGAAAGCATCAGTGATGTCCTCAGCTGCAGGCTCCTTCACGGTTACGATGGCTTCGGCGGTGAATGGCTCTGAAATGAGCTCTCGAGCAAGGTCGTCAGTCCTAGGTTCAGTGTTGACCAGTGTAGTAGCATCGGTGACAGCATCGATGATGTCCTCGACTACAGGTTTCTTCGCGACCTCGCTTGATTCGGCGGTGATTGACTCGGGAACGAAGTCTTGAGTCAGTTCCTTGGTCCAAGGTTCGTTGTCCGACACCGTTGGGACATCAGTAGTAGCACTGGTGATGTCCTTGGCTACAGGCCCCTTTGTAGTCTCAGTAATGGCTTCAGCTAGAGGCTCGGTAGGTTCAGTGGTGAGTGACTCGGGAATAACCTCTCGAGTGAGCTCGTCATTCCTAGGTTCGTTGTCTAATGCCGCCGAAACACCGGGAACAGCACCAGCAATGTCTCCAGTCGCAGTCTCTCCTACAGTCTCCGCACGAGCAGATAGCGGCTCGGCGAATTCGGCTACAACCTCAGCGAGGGGCTTAAAAGTGGCCTCTTGAATGACGCCCTCGGTGGGGGGCTTAGGAGTAGCCTCTCGACTAATTTCTTCTGCCTTCAGCTCCTTCGTATCCGTTGCTTGCTCAGCAATTGGCTCAAACATCGACTTCAGAACAGCCCCAGCAGCCACCGCCGGAACAACTCCAGCGACAATGTCGTGCAGCGTTGCCCCTTCGGCAGACTGCTTGTCGGGGCTGGGGCCTACATGAGGATCTTGAAATGATTCCCATGGATCTTGGTCCTCTGAAATACCTTCTGCGTCAGAGAAGTGGTCATCCGTAGAGGTCAAGTCATCCAAACTATCATCTTCGTGTCCCCTCTGTGTCGTCGGCGTTGACTCGGTCGGGCGTTGGGGGCGGCTAAATATCCCACCAGTCTGGAGAGACCGAGGTCTGAAATTGAGAAGAGCGGTCTTGAAAGACGGGGGTGCAAAGTTGTAAAGATAGGAGCCCCTATCCTTGCTCTTAGTGTCAACGGGCTCCGCCTCCGCTTCCTCCGTTTTTGGCTCTTGAAGAACTTCCTTAGCTAGCTCATCTGCGAGAGCTAGTTTCCGAGAAGACTCGGCCGCAGAGCCCTCCTCCGATTCCTCAAGCTTTGGCTCTTGAAGAAGTTCCTTGGTCAACTCATCTGCGAGAACTGGTTCCCGACAAGACTCGGCTTCATGGGTGTCCTGTGGTTTTGGCTCTTGCAGGACTTCTTCGGCTGGTTCATCTCCGACAACTAGTTTCCGAGCAGACTCGGCCTCATGGGTATCTTCGACTCCCTTCAACTTTGACTCTTGCAGAACGTCCTTAGCTGGTTCATCTCCGAGAACTAGTTCCCGAGAAGATTCGGCCTCAGAGACCTCCGCTTCATCCACTTTTGGCTCTTGGAAAACTTCCTTAGCCGGCTCATCTGCAAGAACCACTTCGCGAGAAGAATCGGCCTCAGAGGCGGCCACTGGTGCTGGTTCCGATGCTGGTTCCGGTGCTGGTTCCGGTACTATTGTTGGTGCTGGGAACTCTGGCTTGAACTCAGTCGCCCGAGGGGTTGACTCCTCGGACCCTGCACCTTCACCGCTTGGCATAACTGGCGGGATGTTTGTGTCGATCTGCAGATTAGAACCCATGAAATGGACATCTTCAAGGCTAGGTCCGAAATAGTCCATGTCACGATGATCCTCGGGCTCGGGTGATTCCCGTGATGAATAATCACTGTACTCGCTTGGGGGCAACGCGGGCAGCTCTTCTTCATCAAGCGGTGGGATGCGGCGAGCGTGTTCGAGAAGGTAGAGCGGCTTGTATTCGCGGCTGCTGTCCCAAGAGGTGGGGCGAGCGGCTCGCCTTACGGCACCGGGGGAGTCGGCGGTCATAGTAACGGGGGAGCCGACGGGGGAGTGTTTGTAGCTGATGGGAGACTGAGGGCTTGAGCGCTGACCCATACGGAGCTGAATAGGGATTGCAGTATGGCTAGGCGACTTGGCAGGCATGTCGACGGCACTGCGGCGCCGGTGGTGAGTCAAAAGCTCTCGCTTCATGGAGCGTTGCTCAGGTGGGGTATCAGGTCGACTGTCGGGAAGGGAAGGCAGCTCCTCTGGGGCGGAGAGGGGACTGCCGGGTTCGCTAGGGGGTAGAGGAAGAAGGTCGCCATATTGGGGGTCGATGGCGGGTTTGATGGCTCGGGGAGCGACTTCGGGGTCAAAGGTATCAAAACTTCGGATGCGGCGTAAATCGTTAGAGGTATCGTGACCTTGGTCTGACGAAACCTCGGCGGCGTTAAGACGAGTAGCACTGGACGCCATGGCGGCCACCGCACCCGCAAGGCCGACACCCGCGCCAGGGGTGTCGGCATTATCTAAAAAAGAATCCCGCTTCCCATCCTTGTGGCCGTTCGACTTGAATATGCTGGAGAAGATGCCGCTGGACCTCTTCTCGGGGTCCATGCGATCTTTGACGTCTTTACTTCGGCGGGAGGAGCCAGAGCCAGGAGCAGACGCAACGGATTTAGCATCATCATCGTCGAACCGGGAGGTCTTGCGTCGATGTCCTCTTTCCCGATGGCGGTCGTCACCACGAGACTCGGACACGACAGAGCTGACATCCCGGTTGTCAAAGTGATCGCGTCTGTGACTCATCGGGCTGTCACGAAGCTCATGGAGGTCTTCTTCAGTTCCGCTCCTCCTCTTATCCTTCTTGCTTCTGCGACTGCTGGAACTAGCGACAGAAATTTCGGAGGGCGCAACCGAGCGTGTGGGAGAGTCGTAGGATGCGGAATCACGCTTTGCTTTCGACCTACTTGACTTCCTTGGGGTACCAAATTCTTCGTCGGACCTCACATCTTTCAACGAGCTCTTTCTCGACGAATGCCGGTCGTATGACTCCACGGGAGTGGAGACACGAGATCGGTCATCGTCGTAAGCGTCCCGGTCCTTCCTAGGCCTCCTAGACTTCTCAGGGGCTTCCCACTCGTCATCAGACCATGCTTCTCTTGGGGGGATGTCTCGAGATGAATGTCTGCGATGTGGAGAATCTTTAGGTAGAGGGACCTGTGAGGCATCCCAGAGGTCAGAATCACGGCTTCTTCTGTGCTTGACCTTCCGTGAGACGTCGCGCTCGTCATCAAGCTTAGGTTCCCGAGATCGTGATCGTGATCGCCCGCTCTTAGACAAGTGTTGGCCAGCGAGAGCTAGAGCACCAAGAGCAGCAGCTGGTGCAATGACTCGAGATAAATCGACATCAGAGTCGCGGCTTTTCCTAGTATGCTTGGGGGCGTCCCACTCATCATCAGATCTCACGTCTTTGGGTGGATAACCCCGAGAGGAATGTCGGTCGCGGCGAGATTCAATAGGGGTAGAGACTCTGGAACCCTCATCGTCGTCAAAGTCATGGCTCCTTCGGTGTTTCTTGGGCTTCTGTCGAGCAATGTCTTCCCGAGCATCTTCCTTAACCTCTCGGGGTTGCTCGGGCACATAGTCTAGGGGCTGGCCCGACACGTCGTCGTAGTCACGAGTTCTCTGGTGTTTCTTGGACCTTGGTCGAGTCGTGTCTTCCCAGACAGCTTCCCTAATTTCTCGCGGTTGGCCGATCTCAGCATCTTCGAGGCGACTCGTCCCGTCATCTTGAACGACAACGACCTTCTCTCGTTTGCGTTGCTCCCTCTTCTTCTGCTTGAGGGCACCATCGATGCGGGCCACCACTTCGTCGCTCGGCGATCCCGGCGTCTCTGATGATTGCGTGCCAGCGAGGTGGTCAAATGGCTGATCCCTCTCAGAATCTGTGGGAATGATCGTGGTATCTCGAGGGGTCTCTACCTCACCCAGAATGAATCCTGATTCAGATGCTTGCTTCGGTGTAGGAACGGTAAAGTCAGACATGGCGCCTACGTAAGGCCTATCATACCAGCTGTCTCCGTGGGCATCTTGCATTCCTGGAGGGGATTCTCGTCGAACATAGGATGGATCATCAATGACCATATCGGGATCAAATCCAGTGTCCTTCAGGCCGGCGGCCAGGGTAGCTGCGAACTCAACGTCATCCGCGTAGCCACCAGGCATGCGCTCCGCCCTCGGGCTAGTAGGTTTCGGGCCAGGGACTGGAGGTTCCTGACTGGCGTCGTCAGAATAAATCTGAGCGGAGTGCACGGGAACATTTCGGTTGGTCTCGTCGGGGGGGCTCTTGACCAGTTGAGTCTCATGAGTAGAGGGAAGAACGACATCCGGCTCGTTGATGGGCTCCTTGGAGCTGAATGCCATGGCCGCCGCTATAGCACCCCATCTGCTGGCCTTGTTCAGACGCGGGCGTGGCTTATCAGAGTTGTCGGATCGGACATAGTCCTCTGCGTCGCTTTTGGCATCAGGGCTCTCAACCTCAAAGCTCTTCATCTGGTTCTCGCCCCAAGTGACAGACTTCGAAGCGGAAGGGATACTGACAACTTGACCCCTAGGGCCAAGCACAACATCATCCACTACAGACCTCGGGGTTGGCTCTTCAACTTCATTTGTCGTCTCCCGCTCAGCAGGCATTGGGGAGGGTTCGCGGCTGGGAATTGGGGTGGGATAGACCAAGTTGAGAACAGGGCGTTCGCGCTCCGCAGAGGGGTCTCTCGACGTGAAACTCGATGCATCAAGATCCCTTGACGAGCTGCGGAACCGATGTTCCTCACCAGGGAAGATCTTGTTATCAATCCTCACGTCCGCATTGGGACCATCATAGAGACTCTTCTTCAGTTCCTTGTCCTCCATAACCGGAGGCGTTACAATGGTGAAGGTCTCGACAGAAGTGTCTCGCCACTTGTCGACCACGGAGCGTTCTGGCGAAGAACTGCGAGAACGGATCTCATCGGAGGCAATCTTCCGCGCTATCGCAGACTCGCGGTAATACTTGTCTGCTTCGTCTTGAACAACGTCTCTTGGTCGAGAGCTATCCCGGGAGCTGTCCGAGGAGGAGGATGTCTTGCTACTGCGGAGCTCCCTAGAACGTTCCTGCTCGACGGCGATGGCAGACGCGAATGCAGCTGCAGCCACAGGAGCGGTGGCATGCTTTGCCTCATCATAAATTGACTTGGCCTGGTGTTCCCCAATCTCGTATTCGTGTCCTTCTCGAGGATCCTTGTATCGAGATGCATCCTGTGTTCCCTTGTGGTAGTCCTCAACCATCTTCTCAATCTCATACGAGTCCTTGCGGCTCAGTCGAGCATCTGCAGCCGAATTCCTCGGTGGTGAGTCGTCAAAGCTGGGCTCGCGCTCCACAGTCACGACTGTAGGCGTAAGTGGTCGTTTGGAGGTATCGGTGTTGGGTTTCATAAAGGCGTTATTTTCATCAACCTGGTATTGGAAAGGGTCGATTCCCACAGCCATAGCCGGTTGGGTGGATTGGCTTGATCCCTTGACAGCTTGTTGATTTGTCGTGGTTGACGAGGGAAGCTCTCGTTGCTCATCGCGAGCATCATGTTTGTGGCTCACAACAAGGGGCGAAGGGCCACCGTACTCAACTTCGATATCCTCCCCATTGTAATTGTGAGACACGTAGGGTGACGGGGGTTCAAACTCGACTTTGATCTCTTCCCCATGGTGCTTATACGACACCGGGTCCTGGCGAGGTACGACTGCGACTTCCGTCTGCTTGTCCTTTCTCTTTCTCAGGTCATCGTCATGATCGTCATATCTTGAAGACCTCTTGGGGTCTCGGTCATCAGCATTCATGGTCGAGTAGGCATCATGCTTTGGTTTGCGCTGAGCCTTCGCAGTCTCCCGCCCCCTTTGTTGACGCTCTTCGTCTCGCTCTCGGCGCTTGGTCTCACGGTACCGATCATCGTCCTGGTAACGCCGGCTCTCGGGATCCCGCTTCTCGTCCTTGCGGGAAGACGAAGATGCAACCACACCGCCGATAGCAGCAGCGGCAAGGCCAGCGGCAGCAACTCGGCCCCATCCATCCTTCTCGTCGGAGGTTTCACGGGAATAGCGAGAATCCCTTCGGTTAACGTCCTCAAACTTCTCGGCATTGTATACCTTGGAAGAGACGGGCGTCTTGGGGATGGGTTGCTCGAGCGGAACAGGGGCGGGTCGCGCACGATGTGGGAGGTCTTGGCGTGTTGAGATGGAGGTTCGGTTTGCATCGAACCGAGTGTAGTCGGAAGGAGGCACTGAGTAGGCGTCACGGACTGGGGGGATATCAGCCACGGCGCCACTTGATCGGTAATAATGTGAGGCTTGTTGTTGCTGTTGTTGGTCATTAAAGCCACATGGTGTATTGATCATTCCGCGCAGGGAATTGTATGGGCCAAAGAGGCGCGGGTCGACGACAGAACTCTTATCACTGTAGTCCCGGTAGATTGAGGGGGAATCCGTATTAGGCCTATAGGTGGCCATGGAAGCGGAATCCGCACTGGGTCTGTAGGTGGCCATGGAAGCAGCAGCAGTTGCGGTCGCAGCGGCGGCGGCTACTCCAGCAGGTCTAATCGCATGCGAGGCACCAGCGCCGTATGCGAGTACCGAGTCGGAACCATCGGTGCTAGAGGACTCGTCCTCTGAGGCGCTCTCCCAGTCCGACTCGTCGTCTGACGAATCGCGATGAGGTCTTGAGCTGCCAATGCCACGGCTGCCGGCTTGCTTCTTGTTGCGGCCATACTTGGATGCCATCATTGAGGCTCCAACAGCCCCAGCGGCTCCAAGCGCGAGTGCCTTACCCTTACCGCCGGAGCTAGAATAGCGCTTGTCGTCCTCATCTTGCCGCTTGGCAAAATCAGTGAGCCTGCGGCCGAGATTGATGATCTCCTCGTCTGGGTCCTTCCTCTGTCTTGGCAGCTGGTGTTCACGCTCTCGCCTGGGAGTCTGCAGCGGGTGCACTTCAGGTCTGCGGAATTCTTGTGAGGGCCTCCGGAATTCCTGCGAGGTCCTTCGAAATTCTTGTGAGGTCCTTCGGAGTTCTTGCGAGGACCTCCGGCTCCGGGGGCTGAAGCTCCGGTTGCTCTTGGCGCCCTTGATGTACCCGGCGCCGTAGGCCAGGTCGGAATTGACCGACGACGACGACGAGTTTCCGAAGTACAGGACGCGCCGCTTCTTCTTGGCTCGGCGGCGCTGGTGGTTTTTCTCCGACGGGGCGCGGAAGAAGGTTCCCAGGATGCCGCCGAATTGCTTGGTGTCCTTGTAGCGCGAGATGTCCAGCAGCGACGAGGAGCTGGAGCTGGAGTATGAGAATGTTGGGGAGGGAGGCTGCGCGCGGCGTGAGTCGGGTGGCGGTTGGTTGTAAGCAGGCATCGCGGGCGGCGGAGGCGCGTCCGCAGATGGTTGACGCGAGTCTCGAGGATCGTACCGCCGTCGCCTGTCGGCGTCCGGGCTCCAGGCGCGGTTTCCTCGCATCATGGTGCCGTTCTATCGGCCTGTCGATGGCGTTTGTGGTGTTTTGATGGAGTTTGTTTTGGCAGCTGGGCCAGCTTCCATTTCCTAGGGACCCCGTCGTCCTGGCCCGCTAAACTGGCGGTGGCTGGGGGTGGTTCTACCCGACCGAAGCGCTAAATCCCGTCGTTGGCTGGACTTGGGTGGGGCTGAGATTGGATCTGCCGTCTGGGTGCTGAGTGCTGATGAGGGCCTCCTGGCAGTTGGGATTGGGTGCCTAGCAGAAGCGCATGTCCTGTGAATCTGGTAATTCAGGGCTTCGGGGGGGAAAATGGATGTTTGGCAATAGGTCACAGGGGTGCGATTGCCTATTCAGCCGGCGAGAGCAATAGTCCAAGAGAGAGGCCGCCAAGGATGTTCTGATATAAACAGCGGGGAGCGCTCATGAGCAATCAGGCCGCCACACAATTGTGACTGGTCCAATGGAAGCGTCATCTCCACTGGTTGCCAGCTGGCAGTCACATGCAAGGACACGTGCGACGATGGTCGCGTTTTGGGCCGCCGTCGCTTATCGTCTGACTTCTGTGTTCAGCTTCGTGTTGGTCAGCCGTTTACCCTATACCCTTTGAGAGAGTGGCACCAATTTTCAGTAATGAGGTGCTATAGATGCCCTCTTTTTAGAATGCTGTGCTCATCAATCCCGTTATCTTGGGAACACGTCATTGGCCTGTGGTCTGTACAGCTGGTCTGTCTCACCGGGGTGCTACAAACTCATGTCTCTCTGGTGAGTCCTCGCCTCCACAATGTTTAATCCAGAACAACACTTTAAATGCAGTCACCATCACATGCATGCGATACGTCTTAATGGAACCCCAAGTAAATCACATACATTATCTGCCTTAGATACCCACCTAGACACCTAAAACCATGACTCCTAGGTGCCCAATGAACGCCACTGTTTAAGCTAAATCTCCATACCCAACCCATAGGATACCAAGAATAGGTAACCACGACGCCTCGGGCCTCAATATCCACTCACAACCTTAACCTTAACGTGCATCCCCCTGGCGGGTCGCGCCGTCACGCCGCCGCGGATTTCCACCTTCTTCTCGTCCGCAAGGGCCGGGTCTGCTAGGGCAAAATCGAAGCGGCCGATCCACGCCGCGAGTAGACAGGCGAATTCGGCCTTGGCGAAGCTCTGGCCGATGCAGCTCCGTGGGCCATGTAGAAACGTTAGGAACGCGTAGTTGCTGCTGGCGCCGCCGCTCGCGGCTCTCTTGTCGGCCCCTTCGCCGCCCATCCACCGCTCCGGGTCGAAGTGCTCCGCGTCCGGGCCCCAGAGCGTGTTGTCGAAGTTGGTGGCCCATGGAACCAGCATGATGCGCGTGCCTCGGCGCACTGGATGTCCGAGGATCGTCGTATCGTGGACCGCCTCGCGGATGGTGATCGGGACGGGACTGTAGTAGCGAAGAACTTCGCTGCAGACGGCGTTGAGGTAGGGCATGTGGTCGATGTCTAGGCTGGTGATGTCGACGTCTGAATCAACCGACGGCAACTCCTGGCGAACCTCTTCTCGTAGCCGGCGCTGCACCTCTGGATTCCGACACAGCATATATATGGCCCACGTCATGGCCGACGCAGTCGTCTCATGGCCCGCAGCAAGGAAGGTCATGAGCTGGTCAATGAGGTTCTCATCTGAGAACCCACCACTCTCGAGCGCGACCGACAGAATATCGAAATCGGGCTGTTCCTTGTTGGCGAAATTGGCCTTCTTCTCCTGGATGAGATCCCGGCACACGGCGCGAATCTCGTTGGCAGCCTCGTTGATGTCCTCGTTGCGACGGACTGGCAGCGCATTGAGCAGCCAAGTGGGGATAAAAAAGCCGAGCAGCGCTAGAAATTGAGCCTGCCTGGACGGCTTGAAAACCTTTTGATACGTTTTGACGATGGCACTGTTCTCGTCGCGGATTGCTCCGAAATCCCTTCCCATGCCAGCGACGCCGATGATATCTAGCGTGGCGCGCGACGCCCACGACATTATCTCGACGTCTGTCTCGCCCTGAGTTCCAAACGCCATCGTCATGGCCTGTGTGGACTCGCGCGCCTTGGCCCAGAAGACGGAATACAGGTTCTTGACGTGTCGGAAGGCAAAGGCTGGCGTTAGACTGCGTCGTTGCATTCGGTGCTCGTCGCCTTCGGCAAGCAGCACGCCGACGCCGAGGATTCGACCGAGGGACCATCTGATCTGGGCTGGTTTGGCAAATGCATAGTTGTTGGTGACCAGCACCTCGGCCAATGCCTTAGGAGAAGCGATTAGGAGGCGCTCCTGGTTGAATAGACCGCGATAACGAATAAGACCGTCGTTGGGGACCTCATTGACCCTGGCACTCGTGTCAGCGTTGAACATGGAAAAGACAAACACAACCAGCGTATTAACGCGCCGAGACTTACCATTCTCGCATTGGCATTCCCGAAGGCTCAGCGAAGATCCTCTGGGCCTGGCCAAAGAACCAGTGGTTGCCTGAGGGTCCAGGGAGATGTCGCAGCGGCGAGACAAACAGAGGATAGATCCAGACGGCCCAGATGGCCCACAGCACCAGACCCGCCGTCCACGACATGAGGAAGCTTGTAAGCAGAGGCCATCTCGACCACTCGTCCCGCACCCAGGCAAGCAGCACAGTCGTTGCAAAAGTAACCCCGGTGATGTTCTCCCAGGGAAACGCCATGGCCGAATTTTCTTTTGAATTGGGCGGAAGGTTGAGTGAGGGTGAGTTGAGATTGCAGAGGAGTTGGAACACGGAACACGGAACACAGGACACGGAACACGGAACACAGGACACGAAACACGGAACACAGGACACGAAACACGGGTGACGGCAGATGGGTGGTAGCCCAGTTCTCAATGGTCGGGGAGGGCAACCACGGGGCGGCTCGACTTTAAGCGACTCGCTCGTCTTGCATGCGTGCAGATTCGCAGGTCCGCGGACGCCGTTTGAGAGTTTGAGTGCCCTAGTGTTCCAGTTGACGACAGGAGGCTGTCATAGATTCATAGCTTCTCGGCTTCGAGAATAACCAATCGGTCGTCAAGATTTCCCGAACCACCGGAGCCCGTCATGATGATTCAAATACCCGACCCGACACACACGAGGTATTAGTTATATGGATGTCTGTTACGCTAACTTGAGTTGGTTCTTCATTCGAGGTGGGTGCAGAGGTGCAGGTCTGTTTGTTTGGGGAGGATGCCGAGGAAGCGGAGTGCGGACTTTATCTTAGATAGCCGTCGAAGCAATTGGAGTAATTATGGGCATCATATCATGAGGGGGGCATCCAAATTTTTTTTTTGGCTTGTGCAATTATCGTTAATTACGCTCCTGTAATAGGGCCGCTGGGCCGTTTCTCTGCTACAAAGGGGGGGGGGGCTTGTAATTGCAATGACACCCTCAAATCAAGTCCTCGCGAATAAAAATCCAGTGTACAATTTCCATCAAAACTGGTCAGTGCCTTGCTTGCCAAATCCAACGCCATCCCGTATGATCCTCCGAACCGAAACCCTCCACCGGTGCCGCATCCCTATGTACTCTATTCCGTTGCCCCGCAATCCACCCTTGTCTTGTCGTATCATTTCATCGAATCGTTTGCCAGTCGAAAGCTTCCGCAAAATATCCCAGGCAGAGTATCATGAACCGACGGGAACAACCTCGCTAGTAACCGTGCGGCAACAAGGCGCCTCTTTGTTTGAGAGTTGGGCTTTCCGTGGTCCGCACTTCTTGTTGTCACTCCTCCGACCATTCTGCACTTCACCAAGGCCGATTTCTGTTGTTCTGGTCTGGTGAGCCCTGACTCGTCTCACCAAAGCCTCCCCGCAAGTGGATGTTTGCCGGATGCAATCGGGATGCCGACGAAGTCACATTGTCTTGATGTCCCTCCGGCACCACTCCGCTGAGCGATTGTAAAGGGTTCGAGAGCCTCGGTGTCGACGACGACGATGATTGTTGTTGTGCCGCGACCGTAGTCAAGAAATCCGAGCCTGGATGGTTTCCGAGCCCTCCCCGAGGATAAAATGTCGGCGCGGAAGGAGACATTGAATTCGAAGGCTGCGTAAGCACGGTTCGCCGAGACGATTCAGAGGATTCGCCTGCTGGAGGACCAGCAACCTGCCACCCGCGTCGAGCTTCTGACTGCGAAGGGTGCGGAGCAGAGATACGCTGAGAAGAACGTGTGGACACGCTACCAGGTGCGTTTCCACTGCCAGGAATGGTTCCATCGGTTAACGTGGGTCCCCCAATGTATATAGGAGGGCGAGTGAATGTGGTGGTTGGCCGCTCTGGGTGGTTATTCATGCTGTGGCGAGGTCGGGTTCTACGCCGTTGCTCGTTGGCATCGTCTGGTGGAGAACGTCGTCCGCCCGATGACGTCTGTCGGGACCCTGAGCGACCTGATTCTGCATCCGCAGCCGCAGTTGTCACTGACATGGCTCTGATTAAAACCTCATCCGCATTCGAAGATAAGCTATTGCACCTGTTAACAACCACTTCCATCTCAGGCTACAACGGTGCTAGGTACGCACCCTGGGGGAACCGTTACACTCCGCATTCTCATCATGTTCATAAAGGCCCTAGCTGATGTGCCATGCTGCTTGGGCTCTGAGTGGAGCTTGTCCCGGCAGTATGGGCAGCTGTCGGAATCCTCAAACCATTTCTTGATGCAGTGGTCCCCGAAGACGTGCTTGCATTTTGGGAGGCGGAGCGGAGCCTCGTTGATGCCCTCAGGGGTCTCAACACCGTAATCATTATAGCAGATGACACAAGCTGGAACGAAGTTAGCCCTCAATTCAGTTGCGCTGTATATTGAAACGCAGGTGACCACCTACTTCTTTCGGCCTCTGGGAGGTCAACGATATTGACACTCTGCAGCGAGCGTATCGTCATCTTCGAGGCCACCATCTTACTGGACACGGCACCTCTAACGAGTTGAAGCTGGCGGACCAGAGCATCATCCGCAGCATGGTCTGACATCTCGGGCTCTGACCGAATTGCACCCTGGATAAAATGATCGAGGAACAGCTGCCGACCTATCTCGTCGTCGTCGTCCCGGCTTGTATCGGAAGCCATAAAGCGTGAAGACATCGATCGTCGTGTTCTCGGGTGCGAGCGGCGGGATGTCGAAGACGGTTGTGAAGGCCCTGCTAAATGGGTTAGTTACAAGAAAAGAGACATTGACAAAGGAGGGGGTGAATGCCGAAGTGGTTCCGCGAAGGTCTATGACATTTGTGTTACACGCACACATGCACACGCATGATAACGGTAAATGAGAAAAGCCCGGAACTTACTGGAAGGGGAAGGGGCTTCGCGAAAACTTCTTGAAGAGGTAGACGATGAGGAAACATGACCTCGCCGGGACTGAGTCGAAGTGAAAGGGCCGGAGAGCGGAGGAGGCACGGCGAAATGAGGGTGCTGGTGTTGAGCGAAGGTGTTTGTTGAGAGGTCGGACAATGGAAAAGGCGGGCGTGGCAGTGAATTAGGTTCCGAGTTGTTGCCAGTTGGAGGCATCCCAAGGCCGCCCGGTTGGTGAAAACCTAGAGGTCGAGGTACCTGATCGGCAAAGGCGCCATCATTCCCATGGCCTCCTGGGCTTAGGTGATTAGCTGGTCCTGGAAGACCAACTGAGGGACCAGACATGCGGAGCGGCGAATGCGAATGGTGATAATGTCGTGGGGCGTCCGCACCGGTGAAGCTGGGCGGGAGCAGGCCGGCATGGTAGTTTGGGTTCGGAAGAGGCAAACCTCCGTTCGGGGCGAGCTGGAATGGATCTGAGCCCGGGGCCGGAGCCGGTTGTAACGGGTGGTGAGGATACGACTGAGGCATGCCGGGAGTAGGGTCCCACGGGTAAATGGGCGAGATTTGGGGAAGGGGCATCCACGGACCCGAGGCGGCGTGGACGGGGTCGTAGTGGGTGTTCGGTCGTGAGTGATTGTGTAGAACGTAGTCCATAGGATCCATCACGGGTAAGCGACTCGAGCGACCAAGTCTTGTCGCGGCGGGCGAGACGAAGGGGGACGGGGCCTGGCCTGACGCAGGCCCTTTGCTTGATATCGTGTCTCGTCCACGGCGGGTATGGCGAGGGCAATGGTGGGGTGGTTCAGACGGGGACGCAGGGGAGGAGTAGAGGGTTGAGTGAGGGAGAGGAAGACGGAGGCAGAGGCAGAGAGGGGGGAGAGGAGGAGAGAGGTTGAGGGAAAGACAGAGGCTGAATCAGAGGCAGAATCAAGAGGCAGCGGCAGTTCGACGATAGCAGGCGAGGAGAGTATTTCGTATCTCTTGTTTAAAACAGTGTTGGACTAGGACTATCGGGGCAACGCTGGGATCACAGAGCGGTGGTCGGGAGTCACGGAGCGGTCGCAGTCATGGGAACAGAGGCCCCCGGAGGCCGAGAGGTGGAGTTGGTTGGAGGGGAACCAAGAGGCGGAGACGGCAAACGAGGAGGGGCTTGTCGTTCGTTATCGGAGAGGGAGGGGACTGGCGATAGCGCCGATGACGATGGCGGTTGGCTCTAGCGGCAGTCTCGTGGGGTTGAAGTGGTGAGTGGTGAGTGGTGATGAGGAGAGAGAGAGAGAGAGAGAGAGAGAGGAAGAGAGGAGACAAGTCCAGAGCAGTGCGAGAGCGAGAGTGTGACCGCGCGGCCGTGACGGGTGAGATTAAGAGAAAGGCTGTGGATAAGAAGAAGAGCAGGAGGAAGAGAGAGCACGGCGAGCGACGGGCGGGGGAGAGGAGGAGAAGTACGAGTAGCAAAAATGCACAAATTCAGAAAAACGAATGCCACGTCTCGTAGGACTAAGCTGGAACTGGGCCTGGTGATGATGCTTGCTCGGTTGCAGGGACAGGCTCGGGCGGCATCCAGCAGTTTCCCAGTGTTTGACCGTCGTTGGGCTGGGCCTCGATGGATGCACAGCACAATATTACTCGGTAGGTCCGTCACGGTAGGTCCGTCACATTAGGTAGTAGGTAGGCAAGGCAGGCAAGGTAGGCAAGGTCCATAGGGTGGGTAAGTAGGTAAGCGTGGGCGTATGGTGGGCTTGCTTGCCTCTGTCTCTTTTTTTTTTGTTCTGTTTTGTTCTTACCCCCGGCGAAGGGAGGCGTCGGCGGCGTCGGCGGCGGCGGGTGCGAGGCGTGTGAGCTGGAGGCGTCAAGAGATGGATGGAGGCGGGATGGAGGCGAGACGAAGGAGAATGGAGGCGAGCGAGGTGGGTTGGTACAGTACGGTGGCAGTAGCAGGCAGTCTGTAGGTAGGTGAGGTGTGTAGCAAAGTGCAGGTGAGGTGTGTAGCGGAGGGAGTGACGGGAGCGACTGTGATTAATCAGGGCGTCTGTTGTGATTAATCAAGTGTGTTCCCCCGGGTTGACCATGAGTGAAGGCAGGCAGGCGGGCAGGTATCGGTCTGGCCGAGTAGCGGGCTAGGTTCTGGGCTCTGGGGCAGGTTGGTTGTCTTCACCTCTTTGTTTGATTGATTGATTGATTGATTGAACGTTTTGACCTGTCTCTTTTCCCTTTTCTTCTCCACTTTGCAAGGCAAGAAAGATCCCCTGGTTCGCGATGCGATGGCATTCAGTCAGTGACCCGCCGAATGTTGACCACAGCCAGCCCGACCGGGAACCGAGCGTGTGTGTTTCGGTCGGAAAACAGACGAGGCGGTCCAGAAGGGTGGAGACTCCAGGTATGGTATGGATGGATGGATGGATAGATGGATAGATGGACGGAGAGA
The DNA here is from genome assembly GCA_003385265.1 of Neonectria hederae. NCBI lineage: Eukaryota > Fungi > Ascomycota > Sordariomycetes > Hypocreales > Nectriaceae > Neonectria > Neonectria hederae. The sequence goes on from QGQB01000239.1 coordinate 39,942, forward strand.
GGGAGGGAGGGATGGACGGACAGCAGGATAGCGGGCACGGGACCCAGTCGGGCACAGCAGGCAAATAAGTTATCTATCTTGGTAATTAGGTAGAGAAGATGGCCGGCTCCCTTGGCAAACTTGGGTAGGTCGGTCAGTGAGGGATGCGAGCGGAACTGGAGGTAACACCGGAGCAGGTGAGTAGTCTGGGTTGTCGGCCATAAAGACTGGAGAAAATGATGGACGACGGCGCGAGCGAGAGACGCGAGAGGAGAATCATGGGCGAAGAGGTGGGGGGAATAACTACCTAGGTAGGTATGCACGCACTGCACAGCGAATGACTGAGATGGAGAGAACATTCATCAAGGGAAAATGGACTGAGTTGAACCAGATGAACTAGCTGAACCAGCTGAACCAGAACCAGATCCAGCCATCCACCACCACTACCACCTGAGACCTAATTATTGCTTTCAATAGCCTACTACTAATCACGGCAAACGCTAGGCAGAGAGACACAAGTCTCAGACGCGCGAGAAGAGCCATGATTGCCATGGTCATGCGGCAACAAAGGAAGTTCTAGGGTACTTATGACCTGGTAAGGTGCCTTTTAGGTAGGGAGCCGAGAGCCGAGGGCCGGGGCCGCGGCGGGGCGGGGGGGCGGAAACCTCCAAAGCAAGGGACGGGGATGCCATTTTCCACATGCATGATGCAGTTTGCGCCTTGCAGCGTTTGCTTGTTCAAGATCAGCCGGCACTGGCACCGACGCGGACACGGACACGGAAGATGGAACTTGGGCGCATTAAGGAGGGGGTGCAAGGGGGGGTTGCAGGCTGTGGTAAATACAGCCAAACAGCATTGTCCATGGTTTTCAACCGGGTGACGATGAGTTGACGGGGGAATAAAATGGTGGATGGATGCTTGGCTTCGGATGGTGGGCGCTCACATGACAGCCATGGCTGCTTATTGTGAATGAGCGTACCTCGTCGCGTATTCGTAGACTGTGTGTCAATGTGTGCAGTCTACTGGTAGTCTACGCACGAATTCGGCCGGAGTTGCCTCTTTGCCTCTCCATGGTACAAAATGCCCCAGAGCGTGAAACCTTTTGAGGCCTCGAACTTCGAGCGGATGCGCACACGATGCTGCGTTTTATCAACGGGTCCAGGCTTTTTCGTGTTTCTCATTTATTACTCCTCTCCCCCGTCTATACTTTTGTTGTTGTCTCGCATTCGTCAAAACCCGAGCGGAAGAATGAACAAAAACCATGACGCCAGCTGGGGTCTCTGTTGGCTGCTCCATGTCTTGACCTGTCTGACGCAGCCCTCCCTCTCTCCGTTAATTCCCAACTGGCTGCTTGGCGCCTCACCTGATCCTGTCTGCCTAATCCAATCCAGCATCGGATATCGGACATGTAACATGTAACCACCCTCCGAGCCAAATACCCTCATCCATTCGCAACAGCCAAGTCATCCCGCATGTCGCATGCCACTTCAACTGCCCTTCACTTCACTTCACTTCACTTCACTTCGACCCCGCTGCTCATGCCGCCCACTGCTGATCTCGTCGTGTCTCCCACCAACACTGCAACCCCTCTATCGCATGGCGCCCTTGGATTCGTCGCCCATACCGCTACATACCTACCCTACTCTCGTCATCGTCACTACTTATCGACCTCTTCCCCTCCTTTTCCCAGCTCTTCCACCTTGACCTTGACACAGCCACCGCTGATTCGTCCCCGCTCAACTTCAATCCTGACGGCGATCATGGAGGACTGTCCCGCTTTGGGAACCGTAGCGTCAGGTGTCCCATCTGCTATTTTGGTTATTTTGTACGAATACTTGTCCAGTCTTTCACTAGGCTCGCCGCCACTACTATAGGTACAAGAGTTCGTTCTCCACAACAGCACCAACTTGGCCTTGGCTCGGAAATAGATATGCCGGCTGTGTAACGGCCGTGAACTCGATATAAATACAGCCCTGGTGTTTGCATTCCCCCACCCTCGACGCATGCGGCCAGGGAACAAACAATTGCGCTGCCCAAGCTACGGCGACTTGTCTGTCACATATGCTTGTCCGATGCTTTCCAGCTCTTCCGGGACCACCTTTGTCCCGTGTTTCTCCCGCCTCGCATCATCGTCCCGCACGCCGCCGCGATCCGCTTCTGCATCCACCCCGTCTCACTCGATCCGAGAGGCACACAGTGGTCAAGGCGTCCTGGAGCATGTTCACTGTCAAGCTCCGCCTCACATGGTTGCCCTTCGGATGATTGCTGACAAGGTTAAGGATAAGCCACGCTTCGAGACGTGACGCCGTAAAGACGTATCTAACGCACCGGGGGTGAGGCATCCAGAGTTTCGCCCCCGAAATCGATAATTTCAAAGCGTCAAAATTTTGAGCTCGATTTCACTTCTTTGGCAGGCGATACTTGCCGCTCACTAGCTCCAACTCATTTTCCGCCACCCTTTCTCCTAGGAATTCCTGTAGCTCCTCGTTGCTCCACGGGCAGCCGTCGGCGATCAACATCTTCATCATCATCAATATCTGTCCCAAGGGCATCGCTGGAGCCGAATTCGTCAGCATGCCTACGATGAACTGCCAGTATACCGTCTGTCGCTCCTTCTCTTTCGAGTCCGTGTTCTTCGTTTTGCGTGGCGACGGCTGGCCGCCATCCCCTGCACCCTTTGTGCTTGATCGATCTCCTGTTTGAGTCGCGGCTGTGTCGTCTAAACGCTCAAGGACCACAAACGTCTGGTTCCCAACATTATGGAGTACTTTCTTGCCGACCCAGAACCTCAAAGCGAGCTCAAGAAGGTCCTCGTCGATCATCAGCTTCTCCCATATCTCGTTGAAGGTTTTCTGTTGCGGGCTAGAGTCTCCAGGCGCCCCATCGTCCTGGAATGCGTAAATGACAGCCGCTTCGTACGTCTTACACTCCAGTTCGATCGAGCGGTCTTCTAGATCCAACTTGACAGTCGCTGAACCAAGGTGGTCCAGCCATGTGAGTTTTCGTGACGATTTGAGCTCCTCGAAACCCTGCTCGTACCGGCTTTGAATCTCCGCGACTGGCGGGGGCACTGCGAAGGGATCCTTGGGCAGGCTCGGCCAGAAAAGTCGTGATAGGATTTTGGAATGATATGTGATGTTTTCTGCCTCTGGATCGGAGTTGCGTCGCAGGGTCTTGTTCAGTCGTGCGTCTACTCGCTTCGAGTCTTGGATATCCTTCATCATGACATCGCAGTTCTGTAACGCACCCTCGCCGAATCGCTTCTTCAACAGACCCAATACTTTCGTCTCCTGGAAGAACGTAGCCTGAGTCGAGAGAAGTCGCTCAGAAATAATTAGCTGGAATTCTTTGATGAAGATGTCCTGAGAGCCAAGCGCGTTGATGAGAGTGCCAATGACATCCTCGTTCTTAGGTCTTTTGTAGTTTACGCCTGCGTCCACCGGGTCAGGAACCCACGTCATGTCGTTCCAGTCCAGGTCCTCGTCATCTACCTGGCGCCGTTGTTGTTGAGAGGCCGTATTTAACATGACTGCTAGCTCTACTAGCTTCGCCTTTCCGTCGCCAGCGTCGTCTTCTGGGTTCGAGAGTAGTCCTGTGACGACAATGCGAATGGCATCGTCTCTTTGGCAGAGGTACAGCTGGAGAGCATGCACAACCCGGTCGAGCAAGACTTTTGAGTGATCCAGAGCATGGAAGGTCCGGATCATGGAGATGTAAGTCTGCAAGATGTCTAACGTAGAGCGACCTGGATGAAGAAGCCGCTTCTGCAACGCCAGAGAAAACGCATCAGTCAATTGAAGGCGCCGCTGTGGTGTTGTGACGGCCAGCCGCAGGTCCTCCAGCCCGCCTTTGCTTTCGGGCCACTCCAGTGCGATGTCGAAGAGCTCCTGGATGCGCAATGTCGCCAATCGACCAACGGCAATGTCCTTCCAGCATTCAACGTCACTCCAGGCAATTTGGGTGCCGAGGCGGTTGAAGACTTCAACAGCGAGACGTCCGTAGTGGTTCTCAACCCAGTCGGAGAGGTGAGAGAGGCAACCGGAGAGGACAGACGCAGATGTGGTGCTCGACGGCTCTGTCTTTCGCCATACACCCGAGTACGAGTTCTGGATGAACTCAGCCATGGTGGCATTCATAATCTCAGCGAACTGGACCTGGAAGTTTTCACCTGCCAAGCCAACACTTTGCAGTGATTCAAGCAGACCTAGGAGTTCCCCTCGGGCTGCCGAAATGTGATCACTATCTTCAGAGTCCAAGGGTACCAGTTCCCCATCGTATTGTCTCCCAGAGCCAAGTATCACGCGAACGAGCTGATGGACCACGTCCCGGAGAGCGTTGACTAGACCCTGGGTCATGGAGTTTCCGACGATGGCATGTAGATCACGGCGGAACTTGGCCATGACAATGGAACCAGATACGTCATCTCCAAGCCCTCTGGCAATGAGTCGCAGGCCATAGAGATACTGGCGATGGGCAGCCTCGAGGGTGGAAATGCTGGCGAGGAGCACCTGTGCCTGGGCTCCTTGGGTGGCACAAGCAGCCAGCAAGGGCATGACATGATGGACAAAATGCTGGCGGACCTGCTGGGTATGCCATAGTAGGATGTCTTCAGTCTGGGTGGCCTGAGGCAGTGCATGACTGGGGTTGAGGACCAGGGCAAGCGAGTCGAGGAGGTCGACGTCAATATCCAGTTCTTGTGATTCGGGAGCAAGAGTGCCGAAGGAATCTTCAATGGCAACCGAAGAAGGCAGCTGGATGCGAGAGGTGACGACGTGCCAGGCACGATCCCACCTCACCTGGTCACTGGCCTGACGAAGGGCAGCAGGGTGATGGAGTGGTGGTGGTGGTGGTGGACCGAGAGCAGCCAGATGATCGGGGCCAGTAGGTTCGGCACCGGCACCAGCGCCAGCGGCACCAACATTCTGGCTGCTGAGGGGTGGTCCGCAAGAGGGAGAACTGGAGGGAAATGACGCGTGTGGACCGCCAAAGGGACCGGCAGAGAGGTTGCCAAAGACAGCACCGGGCTGTGTGAAGGGCGCGACGGGCGTGGAGCGGGGAGTCGGCTGAGAGACGTCAGTCTGGAAGATGGACCGGAGGACCCGCTGCTTGCGAGCCCGGTATCGCGACGCCGTCATGGTGAAGGCGGCAGCGGGCGCAGTGGCATGGCGTTGAGCGGGTATATTTGGATTGCTTGGTTTGTCGTCGGCTTGTAGACCTGTACGAAGTCAAGGAGTGGAAGTCAACACAGTGACCTGCCGGTGTGCCCCACCATCCACGCACCCGCGTACCCGACCTGACGACCACAACGGGCAAGGAGCCACAGGCCAGACACGAACTCCACAGCGGATGTGCGCCAGCGGCACGCGCTTACTGCGCCAAAGCAGAGACGCGACCGAATGCAGCCCGCCCAAGGGAAAAAAAGGAGGGGCCGAGACCCGAGACCCGAAGACCCGACGGGAACAACTCGTCACCAAACAGGTATTCGAGCGCGCACGCATCTCCTTGACTGCTGTAAACCGCCTTTTTTGTACCGACTCCACTTAACAATAGTACTAATCTTTATACCTAAAATGCACTACCTTTAAGGTATCTTGGCTTAAGCGAGGCACATCCCAGACCCCTTACTCTCAACGTAATATTCCTTGTCGTCGATGTTCCCTTAGGCTTGACAGCTCTTACTGGCTGTAATCCCTTTCACTACTCCGTACTCCGTACAGAAAAGGCGGTTTACAGCAGTCAAGGAGATAGGTTGGGTGTGCCCTCCGCTGCAATAGCACCCGCCACAGCACCCTCCAACCACAGCAACCCACCCACCGACCGGGCCTGAGACCGCGGCGCTGGATCCGAGACCCCGACCGAGTCCGACGCATCGGGATTTTAGAACGGGGGCCTGCGTACACACTTCGCGTTGCCACTGTGTCGTGAGCCTGCCGTAGTACGCCGTGCGCCGTGCGCCGTGCACTCGGCCCAGTCCTGCACTCACATGCTGCTTCATCCGTCTCATCTTATGCGTGCACTGCTGGCCGATGCCATGTCGTAAGCCGTTGGACGCAGCACAGCGCCCGGCACCAGCGAGACCCTCAAGTCTCCAGCTGTCTCAAGCCCGCGCCACCGCGTTGTTTGCTATGCGAGTGCACGTGCTGGTCTCATGCCATGAATGTGTTGATGGGGTTATGTAAGAAATGTGTAAGGCCGGGCAGCCCCGGCCTGTTTCCTTGTTGTTTTCTCCGTGCAGTTCGGATTTTGAAAGAATACTCCGTATCCGTAAGGCGGGCTGTGTTGTTGATCGAACCAACCCCCCGTCGAGCGAGATGAGAGCGGATCAATATCCCGAAACCCGCACCTACGAAAGGTGCGAATAAAAGATGAAAGGGGGCGGCAGACGCGCAAGCATGTTCCTGACGGACAGCCTCAGAGTGATGGAGGGACGGGTAATGGATGATGGTCCAGGGCAATATTATGATTTAAAGAGCTATAATAACACAACAGGCGGACTAGTGCTGTTTGGTCGTATCATCATGGTTGTAGTGCGTAGCAATGGCGAGCGACTCCTGAGACTACGACTGCTATTAACTGGAATGCACCATGGTCATGGTCCATGAGAACATTCGGATAAGGCTAGTCGTACTCCGCAGTACTTAGTGTTAGTGTCATGGTCCATGGTTCATTTTCCGAGATGCGGAGTACGAAGTAATTTGTGCTGTACGAAGGATCCCCAAGCTCCTCGTTGTAATTATCAGTGCATCACCATGCCGCTGGGACTCGGCCGGTGGAGATCACCCGGCTCCGACACTGTCCATCCTTACTGTCCCGGCCGATTTCTCCCGCCGGGGGGTTCCTCGCAGCGGGGTCTTGGCATCGCGTAATACCTAAGGTAGGTAAGTAGGTCAACAAGAGGCGTGCCACTGGCGGGCGGAGAGTTGGTTTGAAATTTGGGTTGCGACCTTTGCTGGGTAAGAGTAGTTGCACTAGGGCACTGGGATACTGGGAACATTGAAGCTACTGGGGCGACACCGGACGACGACGGGCGGTGACAGCGACAGCGACAGCAACAGCAACAACGACCTGATCCCTTCCCCTCCCCCCCTGCTGCATCCATCCCTTTATTCTTCCATCATGAGAGGATCCTTATTACTCTCCTTCCCATCTCATCCCATTCCAACCCATCCCACCCACTCATCCCAGTCTTACTGAGTAGTGGACTCTTCAATTATAGAAGGCTACGTAACGACCCCCATAAACCATCTGGTCAACAACAAGGCTCGCTGCTTTTGGTACTTCGCATGTAGTACGTACCTATCTATCTACTGCACTGAAACTCCACTTGTCACTCCCCTTGGCACTGCATACTCACGGCACCATTGGCATCTATCCAGGGCACGGCTTGCTTAGCATCCGGTTCATCATCCTACCCATTGCTGCGGTCCCTTGGGCCCTGGTCTGCTACCCCTGCTGGGTTGTCACCCTGTCCTTCAACACTTATGACGCTCTTTGAAGAAAGACTCAATCAAGACTCTCAGTGAGAGGCACAGGGCGTGCTCGCAAGTTTGTTTTCAGTCGCTCCCCGGTCTCAACGTGCCTCTCTCGTTCGCTCCGTTCCCACTCTATCCCGCTTTGTCTCCCGCCGCCTCGTCTTCCCTCTCACCAGCATCCACTTGCCAACTCGCTGACTGGGTTCGCTGGGCTACTATCCCGCTTCACCCCACCCAATCTCCCTCCCATCTTTTTCTGTCTCTCTGTCTCTTTCTCGCACCCGGCAACTTGCAAGCTAGGGATTCCCTTCCCCATGTCTCCTTCTGCGCTTGTCACTTTTCACTTCGCACAAATTGGGTGCCACACCTCTTTGATCGTGGCACCCCCTTTGCCCTCCCTACACCCCCGCCCGCCCCCATTTCTGCAAACCAAGCCTCCCTTCTCGTCTGCCCTGCCAATGGCCAAGTGCCCTTGCTAGTCAAAACTGAAAGTGACAGAAGCGTAGCATTCAAGTCACGAATTACCCAAAACAACTAGCTGGTGCCTGACGGTGTCGATCCGATCAATCTGTCTGCCGCAATCCAATGCGACGGGCGGGCACATCCGGCGTCGCCGGAGCCACGGAGCGACTCAGGATGCCTTCGGAAAGGCCTGGCCACTGACGAAGACGGCTGGCTGGCTTGGCCTCCAGGGGTTTGACGGCGCCCGTTTCCCCTGGGAGCGGCGTCGAGTCACAAGAGCGCCAATGTGCACACCCCTTGGTCTCGTCCCCATGCCTTCTACCCCCGTTCTAGCTTTATGCCTTTCCCTTCTGGAGCTTCCATCAAGCCCACGTTCCTGATGGCGTTCTTTTAGTACAACGGCGGCGCGCCTGGCTGCATGCGTGGCTGTTGGATAACCCCCATGCGATCCGCGGGGAGGAAACTCGTCAGAGGAGCGAAAAGAAGAGCGAAGCCACCCAGAGAGTTGGTAATCCAACCTTGACAAGGAGTATCCATAATTCCAGCCCAGCGGTGTCCACTCCCAAGCCCCCAAAACTTGCGGGGATCGGTCGCCTTGTTGGGCGTGGATGGCCTTGCCGCGAGCCGTTCTCTGGGTCCGACATACTCCAAGGCCCTGGAGTTGGACGCACGTGCGGTCATAATCCATGGTACCAGCTTTGCGTGGTTGGTTGACGCAGTAGGGACATGGATTGTGCGTTGATCAGTAAGGGAGCAAGCGAACTAGCAAATGACGAGAGAGACTACGCGAGTATTACGGGGATCAACTGAGCCCGGCAGAGGCACGACGACAACCACGACCTCGTGCTGGCCTTGCTGGCCCGCCTCCACTGTGACGGTGCTCGCTTGGCTGGCCACTGACGGGTTCGTGTCTGGTTGCAGCGGCTGGCGAGGGGAATTTGATAGGGCCGAACAGTATGGCCTAGCCCTGAGCAGGGCCTGGGATCTGGCGGCTGGGGGGAGGTGGTTGCGCCCCGCCTGAATGGCGAGGGTAGTGAAGAGCGAGGGCGAGTGCTGAGCATCGAGTGCTAATTATGCAATTCGAGCTGTCCAGTATCCAGTGTACAGCGTCCATCGTCCAGTGTGAGCGTCCATGCTATTTGCGGCGCGGCTGTGCGCTGCAAGCAAGCACAAGTCCTGGTTGTTCTCGATGTGCGCTAGATGCGTGTATGTAGCTACATGTAGGACTGTCGGTGCGTGTGGGTGGGTGGATGAAAGAATGGGTCCGTGGGAGGGGGCGTGGGTATGTAGGTCTGTCCATGGCCTTGTGGGCGTGTGGTGTGGAGAGTTGGAGAGATGGAGAGAGGCAGGGTGCAAGGCAGGGATAGGAATGGAGCCCTGCTTTGCCGTGACGATCATTCTCTGCCCTGTGGCCTTGTGGCCTTGTTGCCTTATGGCCTCGTCCCCAATCCCCACACAACTCTCCCAACCCAGCAAGCCTACTAGTAAGCAAGCCCAGTCCATCGCTGTCCGGGGCATCCCGTCCTCGTCCTGTTTCAGATGTTCTGCATGGTTCGATTCTTGCATGGCCTCTGCCCCCAATCACGGCGTCCGGTGGCGTTTACGAGTCTCGTGCTTCCAAAACACCCTCCAGCGCCTCGGTCTCCTTCACGGTGGGTATCGTCATCAGTATGGCATTGAGTTGGCTTAGCCACACAAGTTATTAACGGCATCTTTCAAAGGCCAAACGCTCAAACGATCAAACCTAGATTGGCCTTGTCTTGTTATTCCACAGGCGTCAGCAGGGGCTAATTTCGGATTTTGCTGCCCCCAACGCCTGCGCCACGCCGGCTGCAACTTGGCTCTCACCATGCCATGCGTGCAGTTGTCACTCGGCACGAGAATGAGCAATCTGAATTAAAACTGTTTTCAACATGGAAAGTGGTCCGATTATGTATCGGTGGGTATGGTAGAGAGAAGAAGATAAAGAACCCGAGGAATCAGAAGAAGAATGAACGAAAGAAAAGAAGAGAATCTTCCGACGCTATGTAGAAAGTCCCATCCAACTATAAACATTTCCCCAAACCAAGCTCGATGGTGTCACTTTCCCAAAGCCAGCCCAAATGCGTCCCAAAGGCATCCAAGTCATCCCTTCATTCATGTGTTCATACCAAGCACCCCGATTTCCATGCCTAACCTGCTTCGATTCCCGTCCCAGTACTAAGCCCCAAAACTCCCTTGCAAAACCAGCAAGAGGCTGAATATCCCCGAGCAAACGCCGCTCCATCCAGTAATAATAGTAAATACGCCAACACAGATTTGGATACAGTTGAGACAAGCAGCAAACCCCGAGCGAGGCTGCGCCCAAGGCTGAGCCCCGAAGTCCGAAGGGCGCTTATTTTTTGTCCCCGGTCGGGACCGACGCCAAGAGGGTTGCATGAACATCCCAACCCCCGGATCATCCAGGTGGAAACACCACCCTAGGTGTTTCGCCGACCCTTGCACTTGTCATGGAGGAGGTGTCCGTTTCGCGCTGTAGTCCTCGTGAATTCAGCTCCGCAGTTGGGGCACGTCGCCTTAGATGCTTGTCCAGACTTCTCGCGTTGGTGCCTTAGCAGGTTGCTGAATGTCGAAAACTGGCGTCCGTTGCACCCGTGTTCCCAGCATCGTGGTTTCGGCCGGCTCTGCACGACTCTGACGTGTCCACCCTCATGTGAGCCTGTGCCCCCCGTCGTCATAACTGCTGGGACCTGGTACATGAGACCAATGTCCTGGCTAACAGGTAGCGATGTTGGTCGAGTGCTATTTGAAGACAATTAGCTAAGACCAGGATTGTGTTTGTCTCAAGGCCGGGGCATACCTGTAATGGCCAGGCCCTGCATATACGGCGGCATAATCCATCGGCAAGTTGTAGTTGGGTTGTCTGATGGAACAGAAGTTAGCATGGTTCAGACGCTGTCGTCTCGGTATCTTACAAGCTTTGTGGGTATGCAGTTGGGTATACCGGAGCTGCCTGCGTGTGTTGGTCTTCCATTGTGCTGTAGGAGGGAAGGTAGGGCGATGTGCTCAGTGTGGTCGCTGGTTCTGCCATGATAGCGGCGGAAGGAGGCGCGGTCGTATATGTTGGCAAGCTCATTGCACTTGAGGCATCTGGGAGCGGCATGGTCGATGGCGGAGAGTCCATGAAAGGGGGGCTGCTGGTCCTGCGCATGCGCGTCATGAGCCTTGAATCTCGACGGGCCTTGTCTTGCTGTCGCTTCAGTTCACGCTGCTCTACCGAGAGGGAGAAGCGTGGAGGGCTAGATGTCAATGATCTCGGGCCCTGAGGAGGGGTGAGGCTGGGATCCGATCCGTGGCCCATCGAGAGGCCATTGCTCATTATGGTACTGCTTGATGCTTGGGATTCTAGTGGCCCTGCTTCCTAGTCAGTCTGCGTCCCACGACGGAGGGAGACAAATGATGCCTACCTGGCCATGTAAATGCCGACCTCGGCCCCATGGAAAAGTTAGGGTCATATTGAATTGCAACGGCACTTTCGTTCTGGTTAGCTACGGGAGGAGACGAGTTCTGAGGTAAACGATGACATACCTCATGTCGGCTTGTCGTTCCACCTGACGAGAGCGAAGTGATTGATGTTGGAATGAAGTTCCGTGATTTTGGTGTTGAGAGAGAGATGGTGTAGAATCTTCGGGGACGGTGTCTGGTTGGGACCAGGTCGAGTTTAAGACTGCCGAGCCCAGGACCGGGAACGGCGAGTAGGGCTGAGTAGCCGGTGTGGGGAGATAAGCCGACTGCGCTGTCGGGGTGTTTAGGTACGCGGTTGACGAGTAGGCGTTTGACGAAGAAGTTGATGGCCGGGCCACATCAGTTGACAGGTTCTGGGGTGAGGCGGTTATATCTGAATGGTCGACAAACTGCCCTCCAATTCCCGGAACTTGTCTCCCAGCAGCTGATCTAGCCGGCGGTGAGCTCGGGTTGTCACAGCTCCCATCTCTGGCAGCCGAGTCCATCTTGACGGATGACGGAGGAGATGGGGGGAGTTGGAGGAACTCGGGTTGAGACATACGGAAAGACGAAAGACAAACAAAGCCGATGATGAAGGGAGAGGGGCTTTGTCGAGGCGAAGTACCGGTGTGACTGAATGGATGGACTGGATGAAGAGCCGGGAGATAGTCCGAGACTTATACCTAGCCTTTGTGAACGTGGCTAGAGGTAAAGAAGCATTGGGTAGTAGTTGAAGAAAGTGATCTATCTATGGACCGTCTAAGCCTCGATTTCCGTCAGGGCCAGGACGTCGAGGCTTATATGAAATCGAGCAGTGGAGTTTTCTCATATCCAACGGGCGAACGTGGGTGCATGACGAAGGAGAGGAAGCACTGACAGGGAATAAGCTACAATCCCAGAGAGATGAGCGGCATGGGCCAGACAAGCTTGGAGCGGCATGGGCACAGTCCATGGCAGGATGTGAATTGCAGTACTCTCCGTAATCCGTCCAGCGGGCAATTAGAACAAGTTGGCGGGAGTGGCACCATGAAGGAGATGGGTGGTGGAGAGGCGAGGACGAGGGGAAGAAGTTGGGGAGGGGGGAGAGGGGAGAGGGGTGTGGGAGAAGAGATCCGACCCCAAGCAGGCAGCCTACAAGGAACCCACGGGAAATGGTGCAAGTGTGTGGCGTAGGGGTGAAGGAAGAGTCTCGATAGGCTCAATAGCACCAGCGAGGGCCATCGAGGGTGCTTGTCATGGCTCCTCATGTGCTCCCCATGGCCCCGACCTGGTAGGAGGATGGGGTCTGGCATGGTAGCGTGCAAGGCAAGGCAAAAGCATGGGTGACAGGCCACACTGGGAGTCTGGGACGCTGGGACGCTGGGACGCTGGGACGCTGGGACGCTGGGACGCTGGGACGCTGGGACGCTGGGACGCTGGGACTCGTCAGACGCCGCCCCAAGGAGTTTACTTTGACATAGACGGGCGGGTCGTTGCAAGGTCCAACTGTCCCTGCCCAAGATGGGAGACCGGGGTGATGAGACGAGAGCCGCCGACACTGGGGTTGGGGCTGAAGCGGGAGCCGCAGCTGGCGTTGGCAAGTGAAGGGCTTGGTCGAGTCCGACGATGGGAGGCGCAAGGTCATCGGTGCGTCAGCGACTTGGTTCGACCCAAGTGGATAAGGTAGTCGAAGCGGTCATGTCTGTCATCTGGTCCCATGCTTGTCAATCCGTTATCCCATCGGCCATGAGAAGAGAGAGCCCTATGTACGAATAGTAGGTACTAGAGATTTTGCTATGAAGCAGGGAGGGGGCGTGGGGCCAGGACGCTGTTTTTCTTCAGTCGTCGTGGTCTCTCACTCCCACGTCCCGTCAAAGGGATTATGCTGTGCTAGCTGAGATAGGCAGTCTGGCGAGTACCGTACCTGGCGTCTTAACTTGTATGGAGTAGGCCTATATGTCGTTGGGCCTTGGTGCTTTAGGCCATGGGCAAGGTCTCCAGTCTAGGAACGGTCTGGTCTGTCAACCAGCAACGGTAACGGCAGCAGCAGACGAGCCGACGGGAGGTGATAGAAGACGGGAACTTCGAACCAAGCCGTGGGATTGGTATCCCTGTCACCTTGTGGCTCCCTTTCTTCTGGGCTTGGGGCCGGCGGGTGGTCGAGGCAAAAAGAGACCGTGGCGGAGAGAGAGGACGACCTGCCAGGTGAGCTAATTGTAGGGGGGGCAGAGCGTGCATCCGGCCAGTCCATCCCAATGCTTGGTCTGGATATGCTATGACATGTCGGGAAAGCTGGGCTCAAAAAATATGGACCACCACCAGGGCCCAGCAAGATGACCTTGTTGAGAGCCAAGGAGGAACACACTGGACACTCACACAACAGCGGTGTCGTGGGAGTGCGGTTCCAAGGGACAGGGGCCACGAGCGACGAGCTACGAACACAAGCCGGGGGGGCCAACGCTCGCTTGGCGTACTGTCGAACTCGAGTGCCGTGGAGGTGCCGTGGAGTCGTGGAGGTTTAGTGTCGTCAAGTCGCCGAGCGCCAGTAGAATGCACGTCGCAATCTTGAAAAGCGGTGCGTGCGTGTTTCGACGCTGTGCGTATAGCGGCAACAGGCGACGCAGGCGCCTTACCGCTTCGGGGCGGGCGCTGTGCTGTGCCACTCGCGGGAGGCACGACGGATGATGAGCTAGCCGGCCATCGGGGGTTACCTGTCTAGGAAGTCTGCTTGCCGCCCATGCCACACGCGCTGGTACGTCCTCTCTGGGTACCAAGTTGGCCCTGGATAAGGTACAAGGGTACTTATTAGGCGCAACGGCGTGCGCTAGACGTTTGCTGCCGACCGTTGGGCGGAATGGGCGTCCCCGTTGCCGCGGACCCCCGGTCTTTCTTGTCTTTCTCCCTGCCTCCCGGTCGGTCCTGTCCTTCCTGTCCTTTCTGTTCTCCCTGTTCTCTTGCGTGCCTGCCCACTCATTACCCACAGCCTGTCCACTTGCGCTGCACCCAGTGTGGTCTGCCCAAGTGCGCTTTCCCCTCATGGCTTATGGCTCATGCATTATGCCTCCCTCACGCGGATTCTCTCAACGACTTCCCTAACGGGCTACCCATGGTATACCTTCTCTCACGAGTTTGCCCCCTCGTTCATCTCTTGGCCCTGCTCAACCTTGCGCAACCTCGCTCAACCTCGTCTTTATATCCTACGTTCCATCTCACCTACAGACCTTACCCTACCTACCTATAGCACAGATTTTACCTACCGGACGCTGTTTCGTACTTCGCTACCCTGCTCACTGCAATCCCCGTGCTAGCCTTGCAGGTTTTTTTCTTTATCCATCGTCGATTCATTCTCCACCGGCTGTGCCACTATCCGTTCATCCCTCCATCCATCCCTCCATCTCCTTCTAGGCACCGAGATATCGCCCAAAGTACGGTGGGCACACACTTGCTCCCCAGCGCCTTTTTGGAAGCTTGGCAGGCACACGGTAGACACGGTAGAGGTTGGCATCAGTACATGACCCTTCAACTATACTGTCAGTAGTCATGTATCCTTCCTGTTCTGTACCCTCGCATGCTACTCACACGGCACACCCGCGGCACACCCGCGTCCCGCGCCAGTAACTTGATCCGCCCGGTATCGCGTAGCTCTTGGGCCTAATTAAGTAGCCACACGCACAAAGTAAGTTATCAACATCACCTTACTTCTCGCCAACCCCCTCGACGTTGCTTTCCCTTCGGATTCAACCCGGAAATATCTCCCAGAACGAAGTACGGATATACCTATTTGTCCCCCAAGCGTTCCGGCCCACATCGCTGACCAGCGATGTGACACAAAGCCAGCATTGATGTCTGGAACCCGCAACTCGAATGGGTAGCCAGGATAGGTAAGACTAAGAGCTGACGGCGTCTATTTGTCCCAATCGAATCAACTGGCCCAGTCTTCTAACGCAAGCGCGCCAACGGCCCCAGGCTAGGATCCACGGCACTTCGTAAACGGACCAACCTAACGCAACGGTACGTACTGGCAACAAAAGGTCATTGGAGAACACCACTAACACTAACGTGACGCATGTGCATGGCTCCAATCGGAAGAATTGACTCGCTCACAGCTGGGAACGCTGGACCGCTGACGTTTCCCTAACCCCTGCTCTTCAGCTTCAAGGTCCATGCTGGTCGACATCATCACGCTTTGCGTTCCCTGCAAGCCTTGCGTTTCTCGCCTCTGGGCTCTTGGCTTGGTGAGCGAGCACCCATGCCGAACCATAGAATCCGGCTTTGGTGCCCTCGTGCCCCCCCTCTCTCTAGCCCAAGTCTAGACAACTGCAACGTTGTAGATGGGACTGGGGTGTTTGCACGAGCGACAAACTCGCTCGGGGGACGTCGCGAGTTGCAACACTAGAAGTTGAACATTTGTCGCTACGGATGGCGGCGTGAAACAGAGTCATGGAGGTTCAGAGGGCTGGAGGGATCGGCCGCAGGGTTGCGTTCCCGGGGCTCGAGAAGAACGCCTCGTCCCCTCCACAAACACACGATTGTCGCACTTGACGGGAAGTAACCCTGCAACGGCATGCTTTATGACACCGCTATGGAAATTAGCGGGTGGACTCACAGAGGTGCCATGCGGCCGGGGGGAGACGGGCCACTCGGTGAACAAGCGCGTCCTCTCTTGCTCTGGAGCACCCTCAACTCGAAACAACACTGTAATTTGCGCCTAGATTGACTGTCAGCATGCCCATAGACGCCCCAGAAAAGGGCACTCCCTCAGGCAATTGGCGTCCTCCACTCCATGTCCTGCGGTCCTGGCCTCGATCTTCGGGAACCCCAAATCGCCGGGCGCGGAACCCATGTACCGGCACGATCTACAGCTGACCGACCTGTTCGTCTGAGTTTAGCCTGCTTCCCATGTTTACTAGCTTGTGGAAGCGGGAGAGCACTGATGCCATCTCGTGTCGTGTCCAACCAGTTTAACAGAGCCACTCGACAAGCCCACAAGGCCTCGACAGCGTCTGTGGGCAACGCCATGGCCATTAGATGTTCATCTTATCGCATTATCTCGGAAATCGATCATGATACCGGACACCCCGAAGGGGTACTGCAAGCCACTCTTCGCTGGTCCAACAACAATGTTAGCAACTAACCTACGTTGGGCAGGTAGAGATCTTGCCTTGGAGAAGCCTAGCGCTGCATCTGTTGCTAGATGTTGATGCCTAGATGCTGTGAGTTCTCTTCTTTTTGAAGCTCCGAATGGGGAGCGAATAGTTTTATTGACGTGGCCTGTGAGCAGCATCTACCTAGACAGCCTTGATTGTATCTGGTTCTTGCTCCTTCGAAACCTTGCCATGCTAGATGACGCCGCCGCGGTATGCGCGCGGTCACTCCACTCTTTTCTAGGCGTGGCTGTCATAACGAGGGTTGCTGAGAACTCAACTCTCGGATGGCGTCAGCTAGGGAAATGGCTTGACTTGATGGTCTCTGGGCTCCATGATTTGAGCGTCCCGTCTCCACGTTCTGCCCCCACTATTCCCCTCTCTCACCAATACCTTGAAACTTGCAGGTCAGAGAAAACGAGCCGGAAAGTGTGGAGTGTGTGATTAAAATGATCGAAAATCATGTTATTGTTTTCGCTCATCCACCTTCTTCGTGTTTGAGACGGGTTTCGGTTCTTTTTGCTCCAGAGAGGCGAAGAAGCACAGAGTCGGACTTGATATTGCATTCACCCAACGGCCAATCGAGGCAACCCAGCTGAACGTCTTGCTGCTCCACCACCAACAATGTGGCCCGCTCTACCGAACGCCATCCTGAAACGTATCGCAAACCATCCGAAATCGATCGAAAAGCCTCCGCCATCGATCGCTAACCTTCCGAAGATCACCACGCGCGGTAGATAGACTTCGAAACCACCGCACCGCGCTAAAACGGCGTCTATCAATTGATGAAGGCTATCTCATATGAGGTACTCAGCGAGACCTGTTTTAATATTCATCATAGCGGGAGCCAATCGTCGGCCCGCAATTGCCTGCCAAGCGACCTGCACGGATGATCACTTTAGGACCATGTGTTCGGCACTATTCGTAAACTTGCTGCTCGTGCCAGCATCATTTGTCGGACCAACTGGCCAGGGACCAAGTTTACAGTGTGATGGATGGATGGCGTAGCACAGGATCTCACTCTACTGAACCACCACTAACTCATCGGTGTCTATTCGGTCGCGGGGTATAATGGCGCGGCGGGGAAGGCAACTTCCGGCCAGTGACGGAAGCAGCCAGCAGAGCAAAGCTTGAATATAGAATCGATGCAAAGCTGTATATGCAGAAGGGCCACTAAATTATCTGACAAGGGCATGACGAGGAACCTGCAGCATGCGCCTCACATGTGTGCTGGTTTGTTTGGTTCCGCGGCCCAGGGCCTGTGTGTCGAACTAGACAATGCAGAGATGTTCCAACTTCTCAGCCCCGAGGTCCAAGGTCCCAACTCCCAAGGGCCTGAAGAGGGGGGGGGGGGGGGCCTTTGATGAAACGTGCATCGCCATCTTCAATCTCTTTTTGCAGGAACATCGAGTGCTAAGACTAGGTACTAGGTGCTGCGCCAAATGATCCTTCCAGTGTGGCTGTCCCGTTTCGAAAGCCAACCAGCAAGTGTGGCCGTCGTTACATTTGGGGGGCGGTGCTCACTTCACATTGGCCTCACTGCTGCTTCACTGCTCCCGCACCACCAACGCACCGCCAGGTTGGGATCAAGGGACCCAGCCAAGTGTTTCACAACCATCTCTCCTCCATACTGCAAACATTGACGCGCTATGGTACTCCAACCACACCTAGATGAATGCAGTATTCCTTACCTTCTAGAAGACTGGTGCGTTATCGGGAGGTCGGGTGCCAGGGTCCCGACGCCCTTCCTATTTCCTTCCCCTTCACCGGCTATGCCGCGACATCTGCGGATGCTCCCGACGCTACTCGCTCCCGCTCTGGCCGTGGAGGATGCGGTGCTGGGGGCCAATCCTTCTGAGCCATCATCGATCATGGATTTGAGCCGACACAGCAGCACATCAAAACGGCATCAGAAACCCTACGAGCTTCTGGGGTTTCACTCTTGCCTGCAGTCCACGATCATCCATCTGCTACCTGGACCGAATACGCATGGATGGCTGGTGGGACGATCCTCCCCCCACGCTCTGCAAAAGAGGTCACCATGGCATCCCAGGGTCATCAAATCAAGCCAAAGGCGCAGCGCTTCACTCGACCCAATCCCATGAACCACCGAAGATGAGAGGGATGATGCCGCCCTAGAGTAGAGAGTAAGACATGAGGCCATTCCAAGTCGGCACTGAGACGTGCTATGTTCACCCGGGTACGGCCTTCCACTATCTTCTATCTCCCGGAGGCACCGGTCTGAATATGGTAGCTGTGTTTTATTTGAAATCATCCTCCAGAGAAGAATTGCCTCTTTCGGTCTTTCGGGGAGTGCCGATGGCAATCATGCTCGGCCCGATGGATGCTGGATGATGGGTGGATGGGTGGATGTATGAGAGCCGCCGTGAGGGAAGCAATGGTGATCATTCCCATGTCACAGGTTACCGTGCCGTGCTTTGAATATTGCAACCTTTTCGTCATAGAAGTCGATTTTCTTCAGTCGGTACCGTTTATTCGGCATCGACAAGCCGCCACCTAGGCCCGGAGCAGACAGGTCGTTCTCCGGGTGCCTTCTGGAGGACTGAGATTCGTCGTCAGAGTCCTCGGCTAGAAGATCATCATCACTGTCCATAGCTTCGTCCATGGATTGGGGCTGCATATCTGAAGACACGCTTGGAAGTGAGGTGTCGTCACTGCTCCATGACCCGGAATCCGATTCAGGCGCCGGCCCATAGTGGGATTCGACAACTTCGAAGCACGTGTTCCTGATGCCGATGAAACGCAGCCGGATTTCTGGGCGGAGGGCTATCACGTCTACAATCTGATGTCCAAGTTGCACAGGCTCCGGAGTGGCCGACTCTCTACCTAGGCTGAGGACATGCAAGGCCGTCAGGTTGGGGATGCTGGGCAGTCGCTGGAGAACCATGTGCTGAATGGAGTGGTTAGTGATAAGCTCTGTAAGCATGCGGCAAGGGAGGAGAACATACCCATTCCTTTGGATTGATGCTGGTCGAAAGCTCCCTGAGAGCCCCCATCCGACCGCTGGTCATGTACAGGACCATTTCTTTGTTTAGAGGCCAGAACATGCGTCTGATGTCGGTGTGATGGCCTAGCCTATCGGGATGGGAGCTATCCAAGAGAAGCTTCTTGAGGCTTGAATGGTGTTTCTTGATGACTCCAGTGAATATTGTGGCAATAGGCACCGCCGGATGGGAAGAACGCCTCCGGTCATGAAGGAATAAGACTTCTAACGAGTTTGGTGCCAGAGTCTCCTTCAAGAAATACACCAAGGAGTACGTGGTGATGTCCACATGAATGCTCTTGAGCCTTAGGTGGTAGGTTGTGGCTTCTTTAGATTGGCGTGCACCTGGTGCCCGGCGCGGTTGTCTACTCGGGGGTATTGGTCGGAACTGCTCCCGCAGAGCCCTCCAGAGCCTGTCCTGGCGGTCACAGGCCAAGATAGTCAGGGTCGTCAAGATGGTCCAGTCAAAGGCCTGAGTGCAAATAGTTGTGTGCAACGGGAGTCTAGCCAACTCGAGGCAGTCGAGGGCTAGTTTGCAGTCAGCCTCTGCTGCTAGCGCAGGCAGTGTAGAACTGGTCGTCTGCTTCCGGGAGGTTTTAGGGCCTTCCGGTTTGACATCCGGGCCGTCATCCGGCGTTGGTATAGTTGGGCTCGGTGTATTGTCAGTCGCTGGTGCAACGCCTTCAGGATCAGGGGGCGCCGTTTCAACTCCTTTGTCGGCGCCAGCGAATGTGCTCGCTGTTGGTGGCGCTATTGAGCTTGAGCTCGACACCTTGACAGCATAGTCCGTCTCCCCCTTTTTCGAACTAGGATGGTTCTTTCGGATATCATAGACGCGGGCTAGAATGATGCCCAGGACGCCTCCCAGTCGACGGTGTCCAACCCTGCTCTCGCCTGGCCAGCGGGCTTCGCGATCATACTGTTGCAGGTTCCGTTGATCACCCTTGATCAGGGTAAACTCGTCTCTCACGGAATTAGCGGCAATACTAACCCGAAGCTCCCTCAGAATGGACTTGGACCTCTCAATTAGAATAGCCAGCTCGTCGAGATATGATACATCCTCAACATCCAAGGCAGCTATGCTCCGGACAGCAGGGAGGATGCTATAGGTGGGATACTCTACCGTGGCTTCGCTGTACGCAACCCTCTGGTTAGGTGACATGGGCCGGAGGGAAGGCTGACTTCCGAGAGACTCGGGATTACTGCTTGGGGGAGACGGCGGGTTTGCTGGTGGAGGATTTGGGACTCCTGGTGGAGGTGGAGGCTGGCCGTTATGGAAGATGGGTGAGCTGGACGATGTCGAACTGGTCGGGGGTTCCTCATGCCAGCGAACCCAGACTTCGTCAAGCCTCCCCGGATAGTCGTCTTCGAGCGAAGCTAGGGCCATGAAGACGTTAGAGGACACGCCCGTAGGCATGTCCCACTTGAACGACTCGAGGTTAGCCATCTTGGGGAGAGCCAGGGCGACAAGGGTGTTGAGCATCATGCCAGCCTCGCTGCTGATGGCGTAGTCATTCACCCACTTAGCAGCGCCGTTATTGATGGTGAAGCTCTTGACGAAGCGAGCATGGCTTTCCCGCTTCCTGGGCGGTGGCAGACCGTGTAGCCGGTGGACGGAGCGCGCGAAGCGGCTGCCCAGAGCCAGGCTGGAGAGGCCGTAGGTGAGGGCATCGACCTCGACGACACTGAAGTAGTTGTTGACGGGCCAGTCGATGCTGAAGGAGGAGTAGATATATGGGATGACTAGGTCGTAAAGCATCGAGTTGACAGAGAGCAGGGTCAACAGGTCCTCCCTGCCCGGCTGGCCGACCTAGATGCATTCATTTTGTTCAGCGGCGAGGCAGCGACACAGGGTAAGGGGAGTTGGTTTGCGCGCACCTCATGGAGGATTAAGCGCAAGATGTCGACGGGCAGCTTGAGGAGGGTGAGGGCGCCGGCGTCGTCGGGCGGGGCGGATTCGGGCGGTGTTTCCGGCTCCTTGCCCTTTCCTTTCCAGCGCCTCCGGGGCTCCTCGGTCGGCCGGGCGACGTCATCGCCGTCTGCGCCGCCGTCGTGAGATTCGCCGGGCCCATGTCCGTGGCCGTGCGGATAAGGATCGGAGGGCGGGGACGAGGTTGAGTCCATGGAGATGGGAGATCAAGTTGCTTCGTTTTTCGACAGGGTCTCAAGGACTGGGAGGAAACGGTGCAGGCTACTGGTAACAATACTCGTACATTTGAGGTCACGACAAGGAAAATGAGGCAGCGGGAAAAATGAGGGCAGAGGAGAGGAGAGAACCGTGAGGCAGGCTGAGGACCAGATGAGAACGAGGCTCTGCTTAATTGATTGGGCTTGGACTTCACTGCTCACAGCACCCACGACGGCCACTACCAAGCACAAAGAACGCATCTAGCTGTCATGCGCTGGTGGTGGTGGGCTGCTGCATAGCCCCCAAAAGCGCTATGTCTATCTCAACGCGGCCTACCCTAGAGCTGCGTGGCTCCAAAGATGTGCCTCCCCCTCAAAAAGACATTATGTAATCCAGATGTGAGTGACTTGCTGCCCCTCTCTCGTCCCCCTCACTCTCGTTAATGCACTAATGCTGCCTACTACTACTGCTTCTGCTACTGCTCCCTTCATAAAAAGGCTAGGTTTCCTTACCATTTTGCACGGTGTTTCTACTGCTACTAAAGAAAAATCGGCGTGCGTGTCTTCTTTACGAATCTTAATTCACTGATATTAATTTTGATTTTCCAGTGTGGACACGTTTAGAAGGACGCTTCTCCCACAGCTCGGGTTTTCTACCCCACTGACGTTCAGATGACATCCACAAGCTGAGCTAAACAGAACTGCCCGGTACTTCGTACCACCGTCGACCCCAGCCAGCCCAGCTTGCCCTTTGTCTGCAGCTACCTTACCTTACCTCCAACGTCAGTCGCCCGCCCTGTGCCTGAAAGCCATTACAAGCGCGGCCAGGCAGCGATCCCATCCGGCGATTTTCCACCATCTGGACAACGGAACACATAAACCAAACCTCCAGCCACCCCGCCCACGACTATAAATTCCTCGCGACCGGAGCCCCTCCGACTCGGCGCGTACCATATCATCCCGCCTACCTGACCCGACCCAACCCCCAGCCCAACCGCTTGAACGATCCCAAGACACCCGAAAAAGCCGAAGTCATGTCGTCCTTCTTCGTCGAGCTCTGGGAGTCCGTCTTCACCCCGGGCCCTACGCCCTCCATCCTCAAGGCCACCAACGCCTCCTTCGCCGCCCTCCAGGTCACCCTCTTCCTCCTCCTGCTGGCCACCCACAGCATCCACTGCATCGTCCTCTCCGTCCTGTGCGCCGGTCTGTGGTGGAGCGTCAACTGGTTTGCCACCGAGCTGTACGCCGTCCAGGCCCGCGAGCGCGAGGAGGCAGCGAAGCTGAAGGAGAAAGAGAGGGAGCAGCCGTCCGATGGCGACGAGGAGACCGAGACCGAGGTCGAGTCGGCCGCTCCGGCCATCAAGACCGCCCCTGCCCCCGCCTCCGCCTCCGCCTCCGCGCCCGCGCCCGATCTCCCGGCTGTTGCGGGTTTGGAGCCACTTGATCCCCGAGGGGAGGTGACGCACCGTCCCGGGCCGGGGACCCAGTCGAGCGCCAGTACCGAGGATGAGTGGGAGAAGGTTTCGGAGAATGAGAACGACAAGGACAAGTAGCCATCGGAACGGCGACAGCGGCTGTTGTCTTGGGCAATATGACGTCAAGTGGACCACGAGGAGGAGGATGTTGAGGATACCCCCCGAGCGACCCTTATTTATTTTTTACTGTATATAAGACAGCGTGGACATATTTTATTCTCCCCATGACTAGAGGCGAACATTTGACGGTGGATTTATGTTATTGACCCTCTCTCTCTATGGGCTTGTTCCTTGAGAATTGTGACGTCAGTTCCCGTCCCGCGGGACCTCGCTGCTATGAGAGCTGCTTGCCAGGATCCCTCTCTACCATGTGTGCGCCGATGTATACCGACGTCCTGTCCATAAACCCAAGAAAACCAACTCCACCATCCTAGACCTCGAACTTGCCTGACTTATCTTACATGGACATAAAATTACACATTGCATCTTACAAATCCTTCAGTTTGTGCGTCATGTACGCCGCGACTAGTGTGCTCATGGCCCCAATGAACAAGCACACGGCAATGGGATTTGGCCCTTCGGGATCAGAGGGCACACCGTCTTCCGAGCTCTTCTCGGGCTCCAGGATGGCGAAGACAATGGTGGAGATGAAAGTGCCCAGGAACTGTGGCAGAGTGGTATAAATGTTGAGAATGCCGAAGTAGATGCCTGACAGCTCCCCAGTAGATGCCGTAGGTGGCAGGTCGGCGTCTGGGCCATGTTCTAGATGCAAAGGGGTATCGTCGGAATCAAGGTCGTGGAGCTCGATGTCCATTTCATTAGAGATACGACGGTATACAGCTTCGTTCCCCCCACTGCTGAGCTTGTTGACCTCGACGCCGAGAAAAGCGACAGGTGCCCACATGGCAAGTGTCCAGGGACTGGAAATCCATTAGTACAGGTAGTATCCAACATCATGACCACGAAGCTTACATTCCACAGATGCAGACCAGCACTGTCGCGAAACGGAAGCTGGTCGCAAACGGTGCTAGGGCCATGGCTCCGGCAAACATCAGGTGTCCAACCATCCAAGCTGTCAGTAGGGTTGGCTTGACCTTGCTGAAGCGGGCTAGGAGCCCTGCAATGGCCTGCGGTGGCCGATGAGTGAACGAGTTGTCTTCGGGTGACTGAACAAGCAACGGCAAAATCCAAGCACCAGCGAAGGTAATCATGGAATACATGACGAGAGAGGTGCTACCTATGCGACCAATAGCGCCGAGCGTGTCTTGCGATTTCCTCGCATCGGCGGGGACGTCATACCGAAAGTACGTCTCACCGATCCATGTAGTACTGTAGAAGAGGAATGGGAACCAGCCGATCCAGGCCCAGAACTGGGCCCAACAAATGGCTTGGATGCGAGGGGGGAGATGCAAAAGCGTCGAATAGATCTGACGGAAGATCTTGAAGCGGCCATGATGCTTGCCAGGCGTAGATGTCACAAGCACTCGCTCGGTAACGGCCCAGCAGGTGACGGCCGTTGAGCTAAGGATGGCGACGGTCGCGATGACGGATAGTTGCTTGAACTGCGTATCACCAAGCGTTGTGCCAAATATACCAACTAGGTCAATTGCTCCGGCGCCGTATCCGATTACATGGCCCACAGCGGACAGGCGACTTGCTGGATGCTGTTAGTTGATGGTTTATCCGGGCTGAGGCAGGTCACTTACCCCATGCTGCACCTGATTGTTGCTTCTCTATAGGAAGTGTATCAACTATCAGGCTCTTCGAACATGACGTGACTAGGCTGTTCTTAGCACGTGGCCGAGGAATTCTCTAGAACTGGTGTTCCAATGGCATACATACCCGCGTTGATGGCGAAGTCAACGACATAAATGGCTAGCACGGCCAGCACAATCGTCGGCATTCTAGCCGCCTTATCATCGTGGATGAAAACCCCGATAATCTCGCGTGTGAAGCCCAGTATCAGGAGGCTGGCGGCGACAACGATGGCACCGATAACCATGAGAGGTCGTCGACGACCCCATTTCGACTTGCTCTCGTCCGCGATGACGCCGACAACGGGCTGGACTATGAGACCGGACAAGGGGCCGGCAATCCAGACCAGGGATGTATTGCTTTTGGTGAGCCCGAGATCGAGGAGGTATGGAGTGCAGTCTGCAGTAGGCCTTGTTTAGTAATTGTGTTCGAGAGGACGAGGGAATGGGAATGAGGAGGACGAACAGGTCATTTCAATCCCCCATGTGAAGCTATGAGTAAGGGGTAGTTAGCCGGGTAGTTCCTATGAAAACTAGTGGATATTGGATGGGGCTCGCTGAAGTATGATATTGCAGGCTCGAGTGATAGGAGGATTTGAACATACGTGATGCCAACGGTGACAAAAGTCAGGAGCACCATGCGTGCTGCCTCAGAGCTGCCCCTGACGGCCGGTTGTCCCGCCCAGCTGGCCATGTTGGCCGGATGGTAGTGGCCGTGGTCGATGCCGTTGTTGTCGGTGTAGTCGCGTCTGTCGCGGGGCGTTTGGAAGCCCTGTCGAGTCGGAGAATGGAGACGGTTCGCGCCGGTGCTGGCGCTGGCCGACGATGGGGTTTGCAGTGTCGGGGAGGACCCGCGGGATGAAGCCGGCGCGTCAATGGACAGGGAGTGCGACTGGACAGCGGACAAGGGCGATGGCGATGGTGATGGCGAGGCCGAAGGCAGGAGGGAGGGCGATGGTTCGGGGGAGGATAACTGGGCGGCGGAGACGGAGACGAAGGAGGACGAGGCAGAGGAGGCCGTAATGGGAGTTGGGCGGCCGGAGGATGTTGCAGCGGAGGCAGCGGCGGAGATGGGAGCAAGGAAGCGCGAGCTCTGGCCGTCGTGTTGATGCTGTTGGCGAGTCGTGGTGTTGCTGTTGCTGTTGCTGGTGGTCCCAGTGGTCGTGGTACTGCTATGACGACGTTGCTCCCGTAGCGGCGGGCTTGTCGCGGCCATGTCGGATTAGGTGGGTCATGGAAATGTTCGCGGGCGGATTTAATTGTTCGGATCTGGACCTGGCTTTGGCTTGGCTTGAGGTAATGACGGCGGCTGGGATGGATGTGGATGAATGACAAGGTATTATTCGAGCCTCGTGTCGTTGAACCTGGGGGTGGGGAGTCGACTGGGGGGAGGCGCGACCACCTTCCCTTCCCACACGGGGGGAATGATGACACGGCCCCATCTTCCGTTTCTGGTTTGGCGGGGGCCCGTACAAGTGTACATTAGCTTCCCTCAATAAACGTTAGATCTGGGGTCGTTAGCAAGGCCTTCTTTTCGTAAGGTGATCATCAATACAATCCTCCACTCATTGTCGATCACCTCAAGTACCTAGCCCAATGAGACAACCCTCCTCGACTCTTTCCATCAACCCAGTCCAAGATACCAAGTAATCTACGCTTAATCTACCCGATCGATGTACGCTTTTAGATCACACAAAGGGGGTTTAAGGTGAGGGCGGTTGTGACATGCTTTGAGCAGTCCACAGTCTGGCACTAGTTGCTATAGCTTAGCCTCTAAATAACTAATTCAAGTTGCTCTTCGTCAGACTCTCGGACTCTGCCTACGGATACAAGCCTTCTCTTAGTGGACTTGGGACGGAGACAGTCATAGGGCTACGAGTGAGGCTCCTGACGAGGTTCATCCTCAGACTACACTTTCGTTCAACGCCCGGCCCACCATCACCCAAGGCACGAATACATAGCCACAGTATCTATACCGAATGATTGCTCTACATAACACAGCATACATATTTATCATCGGATGAAATAATTTGCACTGGGATATTCACCTACCACCCCAGTCACCTCCCCCCCTCCTGCTGTATCTTGGCTAGGTACTGATGTTAGCCCTGCCCGCTGCTTTTTCCTTGACCCTCTGGCCGCAACATCCGAAATCTTACATACGCGTGTGGTATTTTGTTCTGAACGCCGAGCTCCTTCCCTTGATCCCCAGCTTTCTCTTCTCTAGGTGGTTCCCATCTCAACTCTCTCTTCTCCGTATGGCCTCTGCCCGCGCCTTTATCCTCTGAGGAGATAGAAAAAGAGTGCCAAACAAATGAAAAGCCGAATTAAGCAAGAGAAGTGAAGAAAAGCACAAGAATTTGAACGAGTCAAAACAGGTCAAAAGGGAGCCTGAAGAAGTAGAAGAAAGAGGTGAAAAAAAGAAGAAGCAGAAAATGAAGAGAAAGAAGTAGAAGGAAGCAGTAGTGAAGCGAAAGGAAAAAAAAAAGGTTGGAAAATTCATTGCCGAAACTTCATTTTCCCCTTGCGTATTAAATCGCAAGTCCGTGGAACAAAACGCCTCTCCCTTTCTTGTGTCCTGGTACATATCATCTTTGATGCATTACGTAGTGCGATGGCGGAATTAGTCCATCGCCTGGTTTTTGCTCCTTGCGCGCCAACGCCTGTGCCCAGGTTTCCTTGTACTTTATGAATCCGCCAGTTTTGCGAAGTGTTTTGACCAGATCCATCCAACCTGGTCGATTGGATCATCCTGGTTCTTTGCCAGCCATAGTTCACCCTTCTCGGCAATGACATCGAAAATCTGCACCCATATGGTTAGCACATATATCCCATCAAGCATCCTTGAACTAAACGACTCACCTCGCCAGCCTGGTAAATCAGGTAAGGGTAGCCAGCCTCATGTTTGGTGGCCACAATATTGAACTCGAACAACGAGGCAGCCAGCCAGAGCACATTGTATCCATCCGTTGCCGGCGCACGCTCGCGAGATGAAGCTCGCGAAGATCGTTGACTCTCCTCCGGTCCGTCTGGTAACGGTAGTGCCGAATGGAAGATGCCCGAAAACCTGCGATTGCTCTCTAGTGCTGGAGTAATGGAGCTGTACGACGTGTTTGAATCCCGAATATGTGGTTGAGGCGCCGACTCTGTGCTCTGTCTCGGAATGCCCCCGGAATCAAAGCTGCGCCCTGTGCTCGGTCTTGTCGAGGCAGCCATTGATCTCATACTTTCCGGCACATTTGGTGATAGTGGTGAAACTGCACCATGTTGATGGCTACCGATGCCTGCGTAGAAGTCCCGGGAATAGTAATGGTGCGGACTGGGAATCGTCCCTGCCCCGGTGCTGGCTGGGGATATCGCAAACGAGCCGCTGTGGCGCTTGAAGTCGGGAGCGGGCAGCATCGGCGCCTGATCGCCATTGATTGATAGGCCTCTGCCCCGTGAGTCGCTCTCTGACGGACGTGAACGCATCTTGAGTGACGAAGACTCGTCCGTGCTACGCGTCGTCGACTGCGATGCTCTTCCCCGATACGTAGGGTTCAGGATACCAATATTGGCAAATTGCTCCTGCGCATATGGGTGATCCCGTTGGAAGGTAGTCACGATATCCTTGAGCTCGGGTACGTCGGGACAGTCGCCCAGAACCGCCTTCATCTTCTCTTTCCAGATAGAATACCAGTTGACCTGAATGTTTACGAAATTGCTCAGGCAGATATTGCCAACTTTCTCAGTCAAGGCCGACAGCTTTGGGAGCTCCTTCTTGAGAGTATCGTTGAGGGCATCATACTGCTCGACCAGCTCCTTGAGCTTCGCATCAGGGTTCTTGCCTCCACGCTTGAGCTGTTCGTATCTTTCATAGTCAACACGGCGCTTTTGCCGCTTTTTCATCGCTAGAGAAGGATTGCCGTAGGCTTTGATAACAAGTTCAAAAGGCTCAATCACGTGCTTTCGGACTTGAGATAACTGCGGAAATAGATGAGTATTTCGTTCGACTTAGATATCGGGTAAACTTACGTGGTCCTCAAGGGCAACCTTCTCCAAATCCCGAATCGAAATGTTGAATTGGACCCACTTGGCCTCCAATTCGGGATAGCTTCCGGGCTGAAATCTCATGACCAATTCAATCGACGATTGGTATTGAAGAAACTCGTGGACATAGGAAGACACCTGTCTGGTGTAGAATTCGACATCTCGGAGAACAACTTGCAGTCGTAGATAGTCATCTCCAAACCTCTCGTTTAGCTTTGCATATTCGGCGTCTTCGGCCGGCCGATTGCCAGATGCCTGAAGCTTGTCGACTCGCTTCCCAAAAGCGCGAGCGAAACCAGCCTTGACATCAGACTCCTTTCGTTTCCTGCCAACTATTTGGCCAACGAGCTCAAAGTTTTTCTTGGTCTTGTTGATCTCAATGATAGCCGTTTCAAGAATATCCTTGGCCTCGTTCAGGGCCTCTCGGTCGGGGTGATCTTGCGGTGTGTGGTGTAATAGAGTGATGATGAGGTTTGGATACTTCGTGATGCGCTGCATCGGCTTGATTAGCAGTGAATCCAAATCCCACGCAGCGGTCAAGTCCTTCGCCACCTCGTTGCACTCGTTGAGCCAAACTTGGACAGTGGGATCTTGCTGAATTTGAATTAGACTCTTTGCCGCGTGGTCACTGTTTCTTAGGAATCCCTCGTGCGCCAGCTTCATCCTTTCCATATTGTTCTTGAAGACGGGCCCAATGGACGTGCAGCGGTCCTTTGAATCATCAATATCCGCTGCATTGAATTGGCCAGGCTCGGTCATGAACGAGCCCTCTCGTGACAGAACCGAACGTCGACCTTGCGGCGCGTAAACGCTGGAGACAGCATCCTTGATCTGCGCGAGGAAGGAGGTGTGGAAATCGATAATCTCATCGGTATTTCGGAAGATGAGCTTGACGGTCTTGTCGTCCAACTTGGGGCAAGCCTCCGCTGTTCCCTTGTATATCTCTTCGACGATGTTCATGTCCCTGACAAACACGGCCTCGGTATCGAGAAGTTCTTTAATGACGTTGCGACGCTGAATGAGGCGGTGCCGCTCTTTTCCGGTGGGCCCACTCTTGGCCTGGGCGTCCAGCTTCGTATCGCTCTCCGCAGGTACCACACCAGCGAAATACTGGTCTTGTGTGGCTAGAGATGCGGTGTCCATCGATTGGGGAGTTGCCATCATATGCATGTACTCTTCAGAACCGCGCTCGGAACCGACGAATGTACTACCACTCTGTGAAGGTTCGTAAAAGACAGCCGAGGTCCTCTGGGAATTGCACGCGGAGCCGGACATGGGGGTAGGGACGGCTGGCGGTTCGTGATTCGGTGACGGGACACGTGCTGAATTTTTGCTTTCTGTTCGAGCAAGATAGGGAATAGAAAACCCATCCCCGGTGTCAAGTTCTGGCAAATGAATTCCGAGGTAAGACGATCTAGCCGAATCGACTGATGGACGAGGATCGAATTGGCTAGGTGGATAACCATCTTGTAGTCGAGACGTGGGCCGGCTTTCCCTCTGAATCGACCTGGTTTCAAAGATGGTTACATGGCCATGCGATGAGGGGTCGTCTTCATCATCATAGTAATTCGGTATTGCAGGCGATCTCCCAGTATCCGATATCTCGGGACTGTCAATAGAAAAATCGGTCCAGGTCGATTGTTGGCTGGTCCTATCAGCTCCTGACATCGGCGGTACCATGAGATTCTTGGCAGTGTCTTGGTGCTGGTGGTCATAGGCAGGATATTCCAAATCATCTGCTGCTCCAGCATCGGAAGACTCGCACGTAGATGCCCTATGAGAAGAGATCTGGTCATCGAAATGGGATCTTGAACGACACTCCTCTGCTATGTTGTGGTCATCTGTCTCTTCTGTGCAAGCATCGGTAATCTCGCCGTCGTCGTAATGGTGATCGTGCTGCTCATCACCCCCATTGTGGTCCGACTCCGATTGGCAATCCGACTCGTAATTGGGTTCAATGCGGGGGAACGGTATCGTTTCTTCGGGCTTGCCATCTGACCTTGCGTCATCCGGTGGAGGTAAAATGGTAATGGTGGCCTCGAAAGGTGACTGAACTTCCTGTAGAGATCTGTTTCCTACATCTAAATCGTCGTCAAATGCCCCAGGAACCATGGGCGATGTGATATGAGGTTGTGATGGAGCTGGCACATGGGATTCTTGGACCGTGTCCTGGCTAGTTTCTGGCATAGCCGGAGATTCGGGCTCATCCTGAAACGGATATTGGTACTCTATCCGGGTTTGGGGTGGACTGGATGGTTGTGGACTAGGCGGCTTGATGATCGTGACTGGGACTTCCAAGGGAGACTGGGCTTGCACCGGCGGGGTTGTTTGAGCCTCGTTGTCAAATTCGGTCCCTTCTGATGCCTGGGACACAGCGGTATGAGGCCTTTCATTGGTGCTGGCTGGGGGACTCATTGGAGGGAAGCTTCCGGGAACGCCAAGCGTTGGGGAGTCAAAATTGTGTGAAGTTGGCTGGGGGGTAGGAGGCTCGGACTCGGCATTCGGATCCATAAATATCATCAAGGCATCCGGAGGTAGGGCGGCGGCGATGTCAGATGGGGACATCAAGGGGTCTTCAATGAAAGGGGACGGGTGTCCCTCGGGAGCCTCCACGGTGTGCTCGACCACGTTCTCAACCTCATTATCGGTATCAATATGTAGGGCATCCCGGTGAGCCACAGCATCCGGAATAGCTGGGACAGGTGGGGTGTCTGATGTGTCCAGCGCCGCTGGTTCTAGAGTCGGTGTCGTGGAGGTGCTAGTAGCAGTGGTAATGGCAGCAGCAGAAGCCTTGGCTTTTGCAGCCGCCTCCATCTCCTTGCGTCGTCGGTCTGCGGCCTTCTGCCGTGCTTCGACAGCCTGACTTTCGCGGATAGACTTGCTATACGCGAGCCGAATATCCTCTCGTCTTTTCTCGAAGTCAATGGGGCCGACAGAAATCTTTCGCCGCCGGGTCGTCGACTCGGCCATCCTAGATGGCGGGAGGGAGGGATTCGGAGACCTGGCTCTTTCTATCGCCTTCATCCGAGAACTCGCCGTACTGGCTACAGAAACTGGTTGGCGTGGACGTGAGCTTCTTAGCGGGGGGGAGAGCTTGGGGAGAGGGGCGATTATATTGGCCTGGAGCCGTGTGTTGCTAGTCGGTGTAACCAAAGCTCGAGGTGCTTGTTTTCGACCCGAAGGGGTTTGCGTTGGTGTCTTAGCTCGGGAAGTCGGAGTTTTCGTTCGAGTCGTTTGTCCGCCTGCCCTTGATGCCCGACCGTTCGTCTGGTGGCGTTTGGTAGTGGACGGGGAATTGGATCGTGTCGAGGACTGGCTCGAGGTTGGGCTGCTCAGTTTCCTCACCGATAGTGGAAGTTTGGACGAGCCGCTCGTAGGAGGTTTTCGAGAAGGTTGCTTGCGTGCGACGGGTAGTTCTGAGTTTGATATGGGGACATCACTCTGTGAGCGTGAGTGCCCCTTTTGGATAGGCTCCTGGTGAGGCTGCACTTCGACAGTGTCACCGTTAAGGCTGCGGTACCAGCTGGTAGGAGACGAAGGTTCGACATCGGGGTCGGATAGACTTCGTTGGTGGGTCCAGGAATGGGAGATGGTAGATTCTGATGTCCTGCGCGGTTGGGTACCCTCAATTCCATACCCCGCGGTTAAGGCATCGTGTTGCTCCGGGAGAACTTCACCAAATAGCAAGCTATGCGAGCGTAACGGAGTGGGGGAAGAGGAAGATGGTTGAGGTGGGGACTTTGGGGCGGCGCTGGTCATTGACTTGGCTGCATTTGGTTTTCCGCTAACGGTACTTCGAGGCTTTCCGATACGGCTGGCAAAGGATTGAGAATTATTCGATACCTGGTCCTCAGCAACAAATTTCGATCTTTGCGAACGAGGCGACGACGACAAAGATGATGCAGGATTTGACGTGCCGGCACGGCCACGCAGGGTTGAGTAAGACGTTGCACCGTTTCGCGGCTGTGTGCTGGCAGCGGCATCTCGCCTAGACCTTGCTGCAGCACCCAACGACACAGGAGCACGAGGGATAGACGATGCACTAGCGCCGTTCTGGTCGAAGCGCTTCTTGAGGTCGCTCACGCTTGGATGGGAGCCGCCCGGCTTGTAGCCCGCGGCGGTAGGTCTGCTGTCGACGGGATTTGACGCCGACCGCGCTGTTGCTCGGTTTGGGGACATGACGGGATGCTTGGGGGTGGTGCCATCGCCGTTGGAACGCAACAACGGACGCGGGGAGGAAGCGGCGGCCATAGGGAGGGTGTCGGGATTGCTGTTGAGGTGAAGGGCCCGGTAGCTCTTGTAGAAGTCGTCGGGATTCACGGGGGTAAATGCATGGTGGGCGTTTGAGGAGACGGAGTCCAGGTTGGCGGCGGCGTAGGTCGCAGGAGAGTGGGCGCCTGGGTCGTCGATGTCGGTGTCGACGTCGATGTCGATGTGCTGAGAGAGCGGCGAGAGGTTGAGCTGGTGGTAATCGGGTCGGGGCAGCTGGGTGTGGTGATGACGGAGGGGGAGCTCGCGGACGCCGTGTCGGGGGTGGGTTTCGTGGACGTGGGCGTGGGCGAGGGCGTGGGAGTGGGCGAGGGCGCGGTCGTGGTCGTATATGCGGTCGTGATCGTGATTGGGATTGTGGTGCTCCGGGCGAGGATGCGGGAGTCGATGTCGCTGGGAGTGGTGCTGGAGGTTGTGGTTGTGAGTCTCGACATGGGCTCCTCTTGCTGGACCCGAGTCGACGGCCTGGTAGTCAGCGTGGAGGTCCTGGAGGCCCGCCTGGAGGCCCGCCTGGAGGTCCATATCCATGCGGTTGTCCATGGTGGCCTGAGCATCGGTCAGGCTGGTCGGACTGAGCGACTGGTCGGGGGGCTAGAGACCCATGCAGCGAGCATCGATGCGTTGGCGTTGGCGTGGGTGTTGATGGTGGTGTGCCTGTGGGTGTGAGAGCTGGCGTTGGCGTTGGCAGTTGGCAGATAAGTTACGGAGACGAGATGGACGGTACGGGTACGGAGGAGTGGTGAGCAGGCAGTAAGTAGGGGACGATGACAGTAGAGGACGGGACCACTGTGGACCGCCTGAAGTGAAGGGCCAAGGACTCGAGGGGCCACTAGCGAGAGAGCAGAGACGGGACTCAGACAGTGAGCCAACTTAATAAGGCAAGGTCGAGGGATGGATAAAAAAAAGTGACGGGAGTGGAGGCTCGTCTCCCGCGGGCCGGCTCCTCCCACTGGGGGGACTACTAGGCGACGGGGGACTACTAGGCGACGGGGGATGCTGGCACAACGCACGTACTATGTACAGGGAAGCTGTTGCGGGCTGAGTTAATGGGTGCAGTGCCGAATTTTTAGGTGCTGCACGAAGCACTAGTAAGTATTACTGGAGCGGATGAGATATTGTAGGTACCTAGGTACCTTGCGTAGTAGGTCGGATGGGGATGAGATTTCCCACTGGAGGACGGCCCTGGAGGAAGGGCACAAATCAAGCATAAGCATGGACCAGGCCTAATACAGGCCACTCAGAGCAGCGATGGAGCTGGAGCCCAAAAGGCAACCTTGCAAAAGCCCCCAGCTCCCTCCCCACTGGGCCGTTTCTTCACTGAGCTTGTGCAGCGAGCCTGCGGCCCTGTACGACGTGCAGCGGGTGCAAACGCCGCGACGCCTTGCTGCATTTGGCCGTCCCGTCCCTTCCCATCCCAGTTCCATCCGTCGCTGGTCCTCAGGTACTGTACCTGCCCACGACTCACCAGCTCAGAGGGGAGGACTCGGCGAGGTACATCCGCCCAGGCACAGGCGAAGTGCGAAGTAGTACGGATGGATGCAAGTTTTACTACGTGCAACCAACAATCAGAGAACAATCAACATGCTCCCGGGGTTGCAGATGCAGTTGGGGGCTAGTTAGTGGATCGTAACCCGAGGCGGGCTTCAATGGCCCTCGTTCAGTGGTCCTGTTGTACATTGTTAGTAGGTCCGTAGGATAAGCAGAATAGCAAAGGATATCTTTAGAGGCCTAGGCAAGTAGTCCGGGTGTGGCCCCCTGTAGGTAGACTTTGATTAGTGCCGGAGGAGCCAGAAATTCACGAGATGCATTCGTACTGGTCTGCCTGATCAGGGACAGCCGTATCTCACCACATCGACAGAACAGACGTCAGGATGATGTGCTCTGATGTCCTGTACCTGAAGCAAGGCACAACGAGACCGGGTATATACCAAGTTCGGTAAGGCGCTGTGCGATGGGTGTGGGTGCGTGCGCCTTGTGTGGTCCATTACTGTACTCCTGTTTGGTGGCATTCACAAGAACGCAGCCGGGTGAGGTAGCGTCGGTCGGGTGGTTTGGCGCGGGCGCTCTACATAGTATGTTACGAAGTAAGGTAGATTGTCCTCCAGGGGTCGAGACCCTAGACATTCCCCCGTAGCTGGAGCGCGGCCATGCGTTTTAGCGGGTGGAATGTGACAATGGTCTTAAACACCGCATTGGCCAGCGCACCTCAGAAGCTGCAACGGCAGCCGCTGGGTCGCACCAAGAAAATCCTCGTTTCCCCCTTATTAGCAGCCGCAGTGATCCAATCCCTCTCGAATCTATGGCCTCGCCGTTTGCCTCACCCTCATCAACCTGTCTCGTGTAGTCGTGTATGCTCGGTCGATCATCAAGTCCAGTCCAGTCCAGCCCCGTCGAGCCCAATCCCACCGTCCAGTGACCTTCCAGGAGCTCCAGCGGCCTCTTCTAGCGGCCGCTTATCGATTATCCACTGAACATGGGGACCGGCATCAATCTATTTGCATTGGATAGAACTCCGTACGCGGGCACTTACATACACTAAGTTATCCGTCCAAGACCTCCATTCCATCCATCGCAATGTCGCCCCCCCTTTGCCCTCTCGAAACGCCGACTCTTTGGCTAGGCGTTGGACAATAGATATTGCCGTACCAAGTATCCCAGACGTTACCCCAGGGCCACCTGCAAGTCTCCCCTCATGTCGTGCTTCCCCCTTTTTCTGCCCTGTGTTCCCGAGCATCCGAGCCTCCGACCTCCGACCTCCGACATCCAACTTGTCTTCGTACTTCGTACGAAAGCAGGCACGAATACACTTCTCGATCCCTTCCGTCTGTCTCCTGTGTTGCTCCCCACGTACGTACCAGGAGCCTGCCTTACACGTCCAAGGTGGGGGAAAACTCGTTATGCGACGGATCCTTTGTCCTAGCAACGGCGACGGAGTGTAATGGATCAAAATTTCTATTCCAGAGACATTGGATCCCTGTCTGCCAGGCCTGGTTGCCTCGTGTCCATCCCTGGAAGCCCTGTACCCCTGGCGATAAAGATCCATGATACCCGTGAGTCCTTCGACATGCCCCGGTCCTGATCATGTGCGCTTGGCCTTTGTCGTGTCCTGTGCTGAACAGCTGAAAATCAAATTCCCTCCTCCAGAACCATCCGGTATTCCCGAACAGATGAAGGAGGAAAAGTCCGTTAATTTGCCCTTGTCTACCGATACTCCAGACTCCGGAGTCCAGACGACGCGGTTGTAGATCCGGGGACCCATGTAAATCACCCAATTCAATCGATCGTACCATCTACCACATTACCAATGTGTGTTTGCTTGGGTTGTATCGCTGCCGGTTGGCCGCCGTGCTCCCCGTGCTTTGGTTGCTGCCACCGATGCTGCTGGATGCCGGTCCTGTTGTTGACGGCTGCTGTACGCAGAATCGAGTCCACTCTAAGTCCGCCTTCATCCCGCGGAAAGGTGTCTTCCTTACTAGCCACATAAGATCGCTCCGACTCATCACATTGCCCTGATGAGATGCTGTACCTGCGTTAACCCTTCGATGTATAGACTATCCGTCGAGTTGGATAAGCGCCACTTTGCTGAAGCCGCTAGTCTATGCTATGGCCGCCTGGCCAGATCTGGTCAAGCCCTCTAAGAATGGTCATCCACACCCCGGTTAAGCCACTGGTGGATACCTAAGGTACGAAGTACCTCTCCACCTCGATAGCGCCTGTGGCGTCCCTCGACCACAACCCACGATGCTGAATGAACACCGCAGACGTCGCGACGTGAGTGCACAACCAACTATTCAGTGACATGGCTTCCAAGCGAAAACACAAAAGCAACTGCGATGACGCGTCGGCCTCCAAAAAGCCGAAGATTTCTGGCAGTGACACGCCTGTTCGGCGGGATCTTCTGGAGCGCAGCTATGCCAGGGTTACAACACTGAGAGAACACATTCTCTCCAGTCTTCCTAGCAGCTCTCGTCTTCGACGAAAGAAAATAGCCTCCTTAGGCCATAAAGAAGAAATCGGAGAGACTGAATCAAAGCTGGTGCATCTTTTGGATACCTCACTTGTGTGCACCCATCAGCCACAACCCGACCACCAAGACACGAGGTGGGAGCAATGGGTGTCATTCTCCCAGAAAGGAGATGAGTCGAATGTGACTATATCTGATGGTCTTTCCAAGTCTTTTTACTCACAGTCTGAGGTTTGTGGTTGCTGCTTTTGCATGTTGCCTTACGACTAACTCGGAGATAGATTGTCGACTTTGTCATCTGGCTCCTTTTCTCGAGAGAACTGAAGGCGGGCAAGCGACCTAAGCACTTATTGTGCGATGGGTTTAGGAGAGGCGCTACTCCAGGTGACCAGGGCGGAGCCATAGTTCCTGGTCTTTTCAGTCTGTACCCGAATTCAAACGTCAAGGCACTTAAGGAGTCCCCGTGGCCACAACTGTTGGCACTTCTCGGTCAGTCTGGGGAAAAAATGATGATTGACCTTCTCCTCGATGGTTCTATATACATGGCCCTTCAAGCCGGCTTCCACAACTATCGTCAGCTGAGTGGTTAGGCGACCCCTTTGTTCCCTTGCTTTGGCCCTCACTCACCATTGCAATTGCAGGTATTCCTTTATCTGAGCTTGACCTTCCTGGAAGCACCAAAGTCGTGGGGACGGCCGAACCACCCGTATGCCGAAAACCTGCGGAAATTACATTTGTGAGAAGTAGAATATTCTACGCAAAGCCATCCCTCAGTGCAAAAGGACTGGTCCAGCCAGGGTTCAAGCATATCCGTACTGTGGCTTTGATGTCGCACTATCCTTTCTATGTCACTAACATGTCGTAGATATTCTCAATCGGTGTTCTCGCGCACCACAAATCACCGGTTCCGACAAAGCAGGCCTTTCGAACCCCGAACTGGAGCAGCGACGCAATACCATCAAGATCATGATGCACATGTTCCCTCGCCAATTCGGACTACACAATGTCTTCACTTCACAGGTCGATACCTCTCGGACCGCACAGCAATTCCAAGACTACACGTCAAGGGAAGATGAAATCACGCTTGCTTTCCCACAAAAGCCTGATAAGCAAGACCGTCAACTGCCGAAATTGCCAAAGAGACTACGCGGTAATGTGGAGAGACTGGTAGAGCGCCTTCAAGTTCGGCATGGCCGTTGTTCTTTCATTGAGCTCCTCAGGCACTATTGCCCTTGCGCCTTTGACGTGCAAAGTCGTAATCGGAGACCGGCCCAGAAGAAGGATTCTACTTCGTCCTGTAAGGAAAACCCCCTCCAGACTACGGCCACACCAACTCAAGGTCGGCGGACTACGAAGAAACATTTCCGTAGACCACAACCCAGCACTCAAGTGCCTCCTTCGCCGCAGTACAGCTCCATAGTTGAGTTGGCAACCCCACTATCTCAAGTCTCGGCGTTTTGTCAAGCCGTGTTGTCAAAGATGATTCCGAATCAATTTTGGGGCGACGGCGAAGGACAAATCCATAACAAGGCCATGATTATGCAAAAGATCGATCATTTCGTCAAGTTGAGGCGCTTCGAGACCATGTCACTCCATGAGATTTCCCAGAATTTGAAGGTAAGTACATGGAATCATTAGTCTCTAAATTACGTTCTAACTGGTCATGCTTGAATCTTTGCAGATCACAGACATTTCTTGGCTTCAATCTCCTGGCCATAGACCCCAGAAACCAAGCCAAACGGACACTGCCAAACGACATGAAATTTTTCACGAACTTTTATACTATACATTTGATTCGCTTCTGATACCCCTGATTCGCAGCAACTTTTACGTCACAGAATCCAATTCTCATAGATATCAAGTGTTTTATTTTCGGCATGAGATCTGGAAATACATCGCAGAGCCCTCAATGGCGAAACTTAAGGAGAGCATGTTTGAGGAAGTCAAGTCAGATGATGCTCTGCGAATTCTACAATCAAGACGGCTTGGGTTCAGCCAGATCCGTCTGTTGCCAAAGGGTGACAAGTTGCGACCCATCATGAATCTAAGGCGAAGAGCTTTAACCCGAGGGGCAACCAAATTCCTCGGGCCTAGCATCAACTCAATACTTGGGCCGGTTCATACGCTGCTGAAGCTGGAGAAGGCAAGTAAAGACAATCGAGTTGAGAAACCAAGCTAACACGTCCAGACCCTCAATCCCTCCAAGCTAGGCTCCACCATGTTCTCTGTCAGTGATATATACGCTCGTCTGAAAACTTTCAAGGAGATATTAGGCCTCAATCACGGTAGGCTCTACTTTGCCAAGGTGGATGTCCAGGCCGCGTTCGACACGATCCCGCAAGCTGCGGTGATCAACCTAATGGGGTCGGTACCCAGCCAAGCCAAATACACCGTCACGAAGCATGTTGAGGTGAAGCCTGGCGAGCGAGTTGAGCTGCAGGGAAACAGGGCTGCCACCAAAGCTATCCGTCGGTGGCACGCAAACGCGCTCCAAGAGGGGGACGTCTCGGACTTTTCAACGCGACTCGAGACAGACCTAGCTGGCAAGAAGAAAAACACAATCTTCGTGGATAGCGCTGTCCAAAAGACACACAGCGTCCAAGAGCTTCTAAGTCTACTGACACAGCACGTGGAACAGAATCTCGTCAAGGTGGGCAAGAAGTACTATCGGCAGAAGATAGGAATCCCCCAAGGATCCGTTTTATCGTCGTTTTTATGCAACTACTTATATGCCGACCTTGAGAGGAAGCACCTCAGCTTTTTAGTGGGACCAGACACCCTCTTGTTAAGACTAATCGATGACTTTCTTCTTATTACACTTGATAGAGACAAGGCCACAAGATTCGTGGAGGCGATGCACCGGGGTGTCCCTGAGTATGGTGTTGTGGTCAATCCTAAGAAAACGTTGGTCAACTTTGACATGTGGTGTAGTGGCGGAGATATCTATAAAATGGACGAAGGGCCTGGGTTTCCCTATTGCGGGCTTCGAATTGACTGCCAGACTCTGGATATCACCAAAGATCGCCAGAAGAATCTGGGTGTTGGTAAGTATCACGACGAGCCCAGACAGAAAATTACAATTCTGACGCAAACTAGATATTGCAGCTTCACTCACCGTTGACTTCGGTAGCGCACCTGGCCAGAACTTCCAGCGCAAAGTCCTCAGTAAGTCTTATACCTAGCTTTGCCTAAGCATGAAGTGTAGACTGCTAACTGTGTGGAATATAGATGCGTTCAAGATTCAGTCGCACCTCATGTTTTTTGACACGGCACACAACTCGACCCGCACCGCCCTGACTTCGCTCCATGGCGCGTTCTGCGAGACGGCCAGCAAGATGTGGGCATACCTACGGTGCCTCGAAAAACCGCGACAGCCTCGTTGCAGTATAATCATTCGTGAGTCTCCTGAATACTCTATTGTCCTCTAGACCTGTCTGACAAGTTCTCTTGTATAGGAACAATCACCAAAGCCATCGATGTTGCGTTCCTACTCCTGACTAGTAAATCCCGGAAGATGCGGTATCCCCAGTACACGTGTGACGTCAAGAAGACTCAGGTTGCCTTGTAAGTGACTATATCGTTCTTGACATTGGACTCGGGTTGGGTCTGTTGTCTAACTTGACTAGAATCGCTTGCACCGCATTCGCGAAGGTCTTGGCCAAGAAGCCGGCCCAGTATGGTGAAGTTGTTACATGGCTACGTACTGAAGCAGAAAAACTGGAATCGGCGAGACGACGATCGTCTCGGTGGGTCGCTTAGAGACGATTGGCAATGCTGTTATTCGAGTACGTATATAGCCTGAGGTTGAGAAGAATGGTTGTCGTTCCAAGGAGATGTATTGCTGTTGAATCACCTTAGGAGAACAGGTTAACAGCCGGGATGCATCAAGTGTGATCAGAGTGCTCTGCAGACGCTAGAATTGCAGTGGAAACAATTTGTGTATGGATGCTGTATAATTACGGATATGATTAGTCAGTTGCATAGGAGGCGCTCCTGGATCGAAACGCTCATTCTGTCTAGCTTCTACTTAATGCTCTCCGTTGTCTATTTGCATACATGCAAATCAGGATTCGTCATGAAGTCCCCGTGCTCCCAGACCAGAAACACCTTTGTTGCTGCCGAATTTGAAAGACGGTAGACTCACTCGTTAGATTTGTAGACCACTCATCCACCAATGATCCCCAGAATGCCACTTCGGGAAGAGCTCCCGATTCAAACGCCACCAATGGTCGTTAGGATGACCGAAACCGAGCCAACGAAAGGGGGAGATAGGAACCGGCTCGAGGAGCCAGAGCCCTGTTGAGGCGATATCGTCGCAGAAGAACCTGGATGTCATCTGCAACCAGACCAGGGCAAACACCAGGTTCAAACCCCGACGGAGCATCTTGGGGAAATGTGGTAGGTAGGTGTCAATGGCCCAGTTGAAGAAAACTTGGATCAGAATACCCGGAGGCTGGAGAAAGAAGAACAGCGGAGCGCGCCACAACTTGGTCTTGGGCATTGAAGATAGGCTTCCTGAGACGTGGAGCAGGCCTGACTGGAGGAATGACACGTACAGGGTGACTATTTGGGCGGTCAGCGTGCCCTTGGTCAGGTAGCCGTTGTTGATCAGATACGCAGCTGGGGAGCTGAATTGCAACCGGAAGGTCTGGTGCCACCAGGATCCCCACCAGCCGGCCAGTCCTCGATCCAGCACCTGAGAGAAGGAGCCGAATATGGAGGTGTACTGCCAGAGCTCCTTGCGGACAGGAAATACGTAGGAGAAGACGTAGTACTGGAGCAGGTCATGAATGACGAAGATCTCGCCGATGGCGCTGAAGACACCAGCAAGACTGAAC
Source organism: Neonectria hederae (assembly GCA_003385265.1). Classification (NCBI taxonomy): domain Eukaryota; kingdom Fungi; phylum Ascomycota; class Sordariomycetes; order Hypocreales; family Nectriaceae; genus Neonectria; species Neonectria hederae. The sequence continues at coordinate 81,921 of QGQB01000239.1, forward strand.
AGCTCGCGGTATGTAAGCAAGGCCCACGGGGGCAACCTACGCAGAAACAAGGGCAGCTCATGGCCGATGCTCCGGTCGGGGCCGAGCACGAAGTAGGGGTCCTTCATCATGAAGACGGCCAAGAAGTCGAGGATGGCGTATAAGACGGCGAGGGTCCGAATGCGGGTGCAGATGAACTCGGAGGTGGTGAGGTTCCGCCGGTAGCCGTTTCGAGAGACGACGAGCATGGTGTCGAGGGAGACGGGATCCCCAGGGCGGATGCGAGCAGGGATTTGGGGCAGAGGAACAGAGCGGATGGAACAGTTCCAGCCTAGAGGTGCAGAAAAAACAAGGCATGTTAGCTGCAGGTTGCAGGTTGCAGGTTACAGGCTGCATCACGACATTTGCGTAAGGTAGGGTGGGTAGGTAGGTAGGTAGGTGTTTTCGGGGAGGCCGAGGCTACCTACCGATGCATCTGTAGTTGGTGACAAAGTCCATGGACCAGTTGAGGCGCTGTAGGTATGAGCCGTGCTCGGGGAAGGGCTGCCAGACGCAGTCATTATCGGGGTCCGAATCCGAGTCCTCGTGTTGGTGTTGGTTGACGTGGTGGTTTCGGGAGGTTTTGGATACGACAGAGGAGCCGGATGCAGCGATGCCATCTAATCTGCGTACTCGTAACCCATGATCGTCGTCGTCGTCAGTTCGCTCACCACCAAGCTTATTATTCACAAGCTTAGAGTCAGCCTTGGCCGTCGATCCATTCAGCCTATCCGTCTTCACAACCTTGAAAGCCCTGGCAGCGTCAGCCTGCGGACGGGTCCAGACAAGCAGATGCAGCGCTGAGAGGATCCCCCACATGCCCATCAGACCGGCGCCGTAGGCGGAGGCGACGTTGGCGCTGCTCATGGTCCCGATGATCTCGGCGTCCATGACGACGACGAGGCCGACGACGAGCCATCGCGAGCGGTAGACCCAGGGCCGGCCGGTGTGGGAGAAGGCGAGCCACAGCGGCGGCAGCAGCGAAGTGCCCAACAAGCAGTAGGGGACGACGAGCGGGCGGACGCGATGCTCGGCTACGGCGCGTGCGAAGGCGTCTCGGTAGTTGAGCCGGGCCAGGTCTCCCAGATCGGGCAAGACGGAAGTGGCCATGGCGGTGAGATTGACGACGATGATGGAACGTTGTGCTGGGGTACGAGCTAATAATCATAGGAGGATGGGTGGGATTGTTAGTCCAGGTGGTACATGGGGGAGAGATGGAGCAGGCTGTGAGAGTAATAAGTAAGGTACTGACCTGTAGTTAGGTACTTACAGGAGGAAGAGTTGGTAGGTGTATCATTACGTTCTCTCTTCTCGCTCTTTCTCTGAGTTGCAGTTGTTCCTCTTATGAGACAGGTGATGATGACAAGGAGGGGTTAGGGCTGAATTGGCTCTCCGGTATTATTTGGGGGCTTGAGCTTAGGTAGGTAGGACCTAAACATAGCTGTGCTACTAAGCTGGTGTTGGTATTGGTGCTGGTGCCAACAAGAACCTGAAGCAAAGCTGTGAGCCGTCAGGATACAAAAGGGACCTAAAGTCGTTGAAGATGGAAATCAAATGGAAGGATCATTGACACGCAGTGAGGGAATACGCTAGCTTCCATGTTAGTAGTGGTGGTGGGGGGAATGGGTTCTAAAAGGCTGCGTCGCTAATAAGATGATGTTAAATAGCCGCATTCGAAAAGCTCCATATGCTGACGTTGGACGTCCGATGCGATTTCAATAGAGCCTGTGCAACACTGCGGGCTGAAACCTCGTTATGATGGTCTACTATATGACTTTACATTTCCGTCTCGGATAACATGTGCTCCGAGCTACATGATCCAATCCAAGGCTGCTACAGAGGCTTGTGAGGGTCTACAGGGGCGTGTTGCAGCCATCAGCCCTATGATCTCCCCGCCATCATCAACAATCCAACCCTGGACATGGACGGAGTAACCGTACATGGCATCATGTTGCAACTCCCTTCCTCCGGCCCGACCGCACCATAACCAATCAGCCTTCATTCGTTTATGTGATAGTAGTCTGTTTGATGATTATCTCTCTGTGGCTCGAGCAAGTTGACTGGATGAGAGACGAGAGATGGGTCATTGGGCACTGGCGAAAAAGACGAGAGATTGGGACGACGCGCATCACAGCACTCCATCCTGCATAGAGGGTCCAGGTTTAGGAGCTTCGACGACCTAAACCTCAAGCCCTTTTGATTTTATTTTTTAATCAAGATATAGCTCATATACTCTCTGGGGCTGACCTCTTCTCTCCCGCACCGTCCCGTCCCGTCCCGCCTCGCCTCTTAGAATACGACTGACCAGGGACCTGGAGAACGAACTCGGAGGTTGAGCCTCAAGCTCGGCAAGTCAGATCTCTACGGGTCGTTAACCATATTGATCAAAAGCTAACCGGCCTGGCAAGCTGAACATGCAGACGCCGACGCAGGTGTAGACTTAACCGAGAAACCCATGTTCTGGTCAGTATCCACCGAGATCGACTGATGAGATCCCTCGTAACTTGAAATCATGCCAGCGTCACGGAGCCGCTAACGAGCCAACCGGCTGGCTTGCTGGATCCACGTTTGGATCGCTGCTGTAGGTCAGATATCGACAGCAGGGGAGCTGTTACCTCTGACGTGGGCCAGTCCCGGCCAAGACAATACCCGAGGAGACGGGATGGGATGGGGTTATTTATTGCGTCGGGGTCTTTGGGAGAATAATGAACGTCTGACCTCTAAAGGCACGCCCTGCGGGTGACATCTCGACGATGCTCTAAATACCAGATTCGAGAGTCCCGGCTTGACTTCTGATGGGATAGTGGCCAAGCAGGTAAAAAAGCAAGCTCAGCAAGACCTCGACAGCAAATGGTATAATGCATCCAGCCCGACATGGGCAGAACGGAGTCTCGGCCTCACCCGGCAGGCCGTCAAACGGACCATGCATACATGTGTACTGTAAGTTACCCAGCTGAAGACGAAAGCAACCAAACCAAAGGTCCAAAAAGGGAACTTTTTGAGGCCTCGACGCCTCCAAACCCAAAAAAAACCCGCCCAACATGCTGTACGCTGATTTGACTCGACGGCTCCATCTCGGTCTCCTCACTTTCTCCTCACAGGGCTGAACGCACTGCAACGCCAGACGCGCGTGCGCACGCACGCCCCCCGGTGTCTGCGGTGCGCTAGAGCCGGCTTTATAACCGTGGATGCGGACCCATCCTCCGGGTCTTGTCAAGCTTCCATGTCACGGTGTTTTTAGCTGCGTGCTTGTTGCGGTCCAGAATGGACCTAATAAGTGCTGACAAGTTCACTGACAAAAGCTAGACTGGACTTGTCGCTGATGCTCCTGCACACCTCATCACCCATCCAATTGCCCGTTTTGCTTGTAACTCGCGGCTTCGCTCGGACTGCTTTGTGTCCTGTGTTCTTGTACCATCTATAATCTATCATCGAGGCCTCTTTCTTCTTATATGAACCTCACACTTGGGGCAGTTGGTCTAATAAGCGTCGGAGACTTTACTGCCCTCTGAGCTCCACATCCATTCCTCACGACTCCCGGGAAGAACGAAACGAAACGGACGACACGGCTTCTGCTGACCGAAATCCCCTCCTCAAACTTGACCACCGAGACGATAATCTCCTCCCGTCGTCCGCGCGCGTGTGCGTCTACCCATGGCACCCGCTGCCCCTCCTCCGGCCTCGGACGGTGTCCCAAAGCACCGGGCCTGCGATGAATGCCGTAAGTCCGAGTAAAGTGGATGGATGTCCGCGATCCGGTCGATCCGGTGTCCTCCCGGACCCTTCGGCGACTTTTATTGATTGACCGGCTCGTCTAGGATCCCGAAAACTCGCCTGCTCCAAGGAACCCGACGGCTGTGCTAGGTGCCGTAGAGAAGGTATTCTATGTCACTACTCTCCACAGAAGCCAATGGGCCGTCCGCGCAAGCGACGCCATGTCGACGAGGACGGCCCGCCGCCTGGTGCGACCCAAGAGCTGGTGCACGATGACTTGACGACTGCTGCATCTGCTCAACAACCTCTAGGAATGAGCGGCTTTCAGATTCACCCGCCCGTGACGGTTGACCCGAACTTCAACTTCCTCGACGACTCTGGCTCCTCCAACATGGAGTTCTGGGATCTTCTGCCCAACAACTACATGGAGACACCCGCAGACCCCAATCTCTATCTCTCCACCGACAACGGGGCACCGACGGTCCCTCCGCTCAACTTCAGCGGCGTCGACCTCCTCGGGTCCATCAACTTTGACGAGCCGGACCACCCCCAGACCGTCTCAAAAGACCTCAGCGACTCCCTGCACCGGTACATGGCTGAACAAGTAAGTCTGCCTCGAGGCACCAGCACCTCGACGCCTGCCGACTCATCGCTTGGTAGCGATCACGGCACGTCGGTCGGATCCCCCGACGGCTCCGTGTCGACGCCGCCGCCGCCGTCGATGCGCGCCGTCCCGACCATCAACTGCAGCTGCCTCTCTTCCCTCTTCCTCGCCCTCGATAACCTCTCCCGCCTGCCCCCGGACGTTATTCCGGCCATGCGCGCCGCCCGCAACGCTTCCAAGGTGGCCCACGACGTCATCAACTGCCCCAGCTGCTCCACGCCGCTCCTCGACGAGCCGTCGGTCCCGCCGCCGATCCAGTGCTTCCAGAACCTCATGTTCCTGGGAACCCTCGTGCCGTCCGCCTGCAACGCCTACGCCACTATCCTCGAAATGGTGGATGCCGAGACTGCCCTTGCTAAGAAGCAAGGCCGTACCTTTTGGTTCTCCTTCAAAGACATTGGCGGCCTATGGGGGACCGTCGGCGAGTCCTCGGACAACTGCTCTTCCGTGCAAACCTATAACAACTCCAACATGGCTCCGGATATGTGGCGCATGACGATCCGCGCTCTCTTACGGCTGGACGTGTACGGCTTGGGAAAAAAGGATGATGGCATCTCCACCCACGAGACTTACACCCAACTTGGCCTTAAAGACGTTGTCACCGTCCTCGAAGAGCGCACGCGCAAGCGCCACGAAATACTCGACAACCTCATCGCGAGCGGCCAAGTCGCCAAGGGAATGCCCACGGGCATCATCTACCCGAACAAGCCGTGCCTGCCCGAGGAGCGCAATTGCATGAGGATCCTCGAGACGGCGCGTGTCGCCCTCGACAATCTCGTCATCGCCTAGCATGTGTATGTGCGGACTTGTGTGAATAAGAAGACAAAGAATTGGCGTATATCTAGGAGAAACAATGTTTTTCTGGGAACATCCTGAACATGGATAGAATGAACATGGACGAAATGGACGTAGACGCAATGACCATGCAAAAAATCATCATGGGCAAAAACGAACATGGATGAGATGGATCTTGGACGAATTTGGGCAACGTACTCATTTTCTGGGCACTCAATCTGGGTAAAAAGTCAATATTTGTGACAAAACCCGTGCGGTGTTTTCACGGAACTCGAAGCTCTTTTAATGACTGTTTATACTTTTGCGGAACTCATAGTCAGGCACGACGTAATTAGGACTCTGCATACTACAGTAGTATACAAGACTGAACAAGAGACACCAGAATCACAGTTTCTCCGCACGTGCAGCGTTTGAGCGCCTGAGACTCCGCGTTCCTTCAGCTCCGGAAGCCGAAGGCCTTTGGGATGAGGGGCCGCCCTAGCATTCAAATACCACTTGTGGCCGCCATGTCATCGGATTGGCTACCATGAGTCCGTGACACACTCCCTCCCCTCTCAGACCTCGGCACGACGGCCGTTTGGCCTATTACTAACATACAACCTACTAGCAGTAACTAAGTTAACCATGCTCAATTTGTTGAGATCGATTCTTCCTTGGTATATAAAGGTTATGAGATGCCATGCCCCCCCTAAAAACAGGCTACCGGTACCCAAACATAATGCATCCATTCTGTTTTACCATTCCTCAAACTGACCCGAAACAACGCCATACATGCTATACTTGGATCTCCTGGAAAGGCATTATTCCAATCTACTCATCATTCCAGCCGCCCCATACATACGTCTTCATGATCCCATGACCAACACCTGCACATGGTAGGCTTCGCTTTCTGGCTTTCCCTCAGTCATGATCTTCCATCATCCCGAGAACATCAAGCTCCGTGTGGATGAGGCGTTCGAATTCGTCCCGGTCGATACCCGAGGAGCGTGCTAGAAAGTACAGACTGCGGATGCTGCGGGATACGTGTTGCTTGACACCAAACTCGTTCTGCTCCTGTGACTCGGCCGTGGCCTCGAGCTTAGCAACGGTACTGGAACCCTGGGAGCTGGCACTCGACGCCGGGCGCGGGTGAAGGAGTGCTGAGAGGTGTTCGGCGTCATCCCCACCCGAATTCGGGTTCGAGTCGGTTTTGTCGAGTTCAGCAAGGGTCCATGCACCCTGCGTCTCGTTCAACTCTGTTGTCTCAGCAGACTCATGAGCACTTCCTCGGCGAAGACCTAGGGGTGGGGCCAGCTGTGCCTGTCCAACATCCTCGTCGGGATCATGGGGGTCCATGGCTGGCTGGACATCGTCATACTGGGCGAAGTAATCGTCCTCATTTGACCCGTGGCTGTCGTTTAATTGGGATGTGGCCATTGACGGGGGCGCGGGGGATCGCTTCTGGGCTGGGGTGCGCGCAGGAGTTGCGTCATACCGCGCCCAATAATCATCGTCGTCATCGTCGTCACCATGACCATCGTGGGGGGCGTGTAGAGTCTGGGAGCTCGTGCCGTTGACCTGTGGTTCTGACCTCTTTGCCTTAGTTTCTTCGAACTGTCGCTCAGCTTCCGCCAGGCTCGAGACTCCTCCGAATTGCGCGAACGGCGACGGCTTGTCTGTGACAGTCACCTCCCCGACCCTCCACCCATCGCCACCGCCTTCCTCGTCGCCGATGCAATAGACGAGCTGGAAAGCCAAGCCGAGGTTATCGAGTGCGACGAGGGCCTGAACAGTCTCCTGGTCAACCCGACGAAAGCGGACCTCGGCATCGTAATCCCAGTCTACCTCGACTTCACCAGACACAGGGTGCGGCTCTAGATTGCTGTCCTTGGCAATCTGGGCTAGCTTCGCGGCCTTGGCCGTGTCATAGCACAGCAATCGCAGCCATGGTTCAGTACTAGAGGAAGACAAAATATTGACTCTTTGGCGCAAGATGGGAGAGAGGAGGGGCAGGATGCCAATTGCTGGTTGAGTTGACAAGGCGGCGGCAGGGAGGGCGGGGAGGAAAGGAGCAAGGAGCTCCGCCGGGTTCGGGGGTAGGATGTGGGAGGCCATTGTAAGATGCGAAGGACCGAAGGACGGAATATCGGACGAGCGATGCGAATATTGGAGAGAGGATGACGACGGGAGGTAGGGTGTGCTGTGGTCGCACTCACGCCTTCCCCCACTTCGGTTTTGTATTGAAGAGTTTGTCGGATAGGTTGGGGACTCGAGGTAGTCTGAAGCTGGAAGACAGGGCTTCACTTCGCATGTGATGCCCGGAGGTCGTTTCGGTTGTTCCGCGGAGGGGAGGACGGGAGGGGAGGACGGAGACGGGAGCGGGCTGGCACCTGGTCGACACGTGCTGACGATGGACAAGGCGGGATTTCGATGGAGGACGGAAGTTGCACTGGGACATGTACAGTGGAAGAAGGTGAAAGAGAAGGGAAAAAAGATAGGAGGAGGGTATGAGAGGAGAAATAGGCCGGAGAAGTGGAAGGACGAGAGACAATCAGTCGGGTACTTTTACAGTTGCAATCAGTCGGGTCGGGTACTTTGCTGTCGCAGCCGCAGCTTTCTCCGTCAAGTGACGCGCCGCCGTTGCCCGGCCCCTCTTGTGAGAAGCTCTTTCCCAACACCTCAGCCAGGCCAGATGGAAGGTACCCTTGGGCCCGGTGGACCTGCGCCGCTTCCGGGGGGTTTTTGGGGCGTTCCTTCCACAGAGCCTGCCGATGGGATGCCGAAGTGCCCCAGCCAATTACGCGGCTCCCGAATGGACAGCAACGACTGCAAGCCTCCACCATCTTGAAGGTTTACAGTGGATGTCGGTAGGTGTCAGTGGCATTTCAGCGGCTGTTCAGTGGATGGCCTGCTCGGGGCAATGGAAGCTAACGTCGTGAGGCTCCGTGACTCCTTGGGGGCCTGTGGGGTAATCAGGAAAGCCCCGCGATGAGATCCGCTGACTCGGTACCTTGTGGCCCTGCACACATTCGTCTCGTGGCACTGATTCGGGGACAGCTGGGTTGCATAAATCCATTGTGTGTTGTCGTTGAGTGACCCAGTTGTCCCATGACGTTGTAAATTTGAGCAGATTGAGGAATGACTCCTTCAACTCCATTAGACCTGTGAGTTGGTAAGTCACCGTGGACTCCATTGTGTTCATGCATTGATGTAGTGCTTCGTGTTCTGTGCAAACTGTCACCAGCCATTTCTCTCGTGAGATCCGGTCCTGCCGTACCGATTACTACCTAAGTACGCCGTATTGGACCGTGCACCGTCTTGCAACTCTTCATCACTCTCGGAGTTGGTTCGGCAGACTGATCCCGCCCCTCATCTTTGGGCTGCGTCCTACTCCGTGCATAGTAGTTAAAATGCTCCATTAGCTGCCAGGCTGTGCTGTATTCCCTGCGGCTCCGGAGCAGTTCCGTGACAAGTCAGCCGCACCTCCGAAACTAACGGAAATCAATTAATACGTGCATCTTAACAAGCCGATAGTTGGTTCCAGTGACCCCATAAACTTCACTCTCAGGTTTAGAGCCTGGAAGTTTGGGTCCTGGTGCATCTACCTACGGTCCCGTGGCCTGCCACCTGACTGGATAGACAGCACAACCGGTTTCTCCAGGACAGATCAAACATCCTAACCGAATAGAATACCGACACCCACAGTACAGGATCGAATATAACCCATTAAGTGGTCCGTTCGGCAGATACCCGTCCTCCGTGCTGCCGTCGATCTGATCATCTCGGGCCTGTGTGGCATGTTCCCCCATGTCTCAACCAGGCACCGCACGTCACATCAACCACGGTCAACAAATACCGAGAGCCATTTACAATATGCAGATCTGACCAAACCCCATCGAATCCAGATGCAGGGGAAATTTCAATAGGTATCAGGCTGCCTCAGCTTTTTCTTGAGACCTCACCCCCCATCGCATCGCATTACATCAAAGCCTCATCAACAAACACTCCGTGTAGATAAAAAAAATCCTTCGGGGTATTGTAACTCCGCCTGTCTTTTTGAACCGCGTTGCCGCCGCCAACAACCGTCTCAACCCGTCAGCCATCGCTAGTACAGTTGGCGCTGTCCCCTGCTCACCATGGCGTCACTGGTCCGCCCTTCAAATCTTTGTGCGGGTGATCCTGGATTTTCTTGGCCACGCTAGCTAGATTACCTTGCCACGATAACTTCAACCTCAACTTCTCAAGGCAAGTCGCAGTCACAAGACATTGATTGCCACTTTTATTCTCACTCCTGTGCGACCTCGTGCTTTGAGGCGCATTTCTTCCACGTCGCGCCCTAGCCCTTGTCCCGGACCCTCGCCCTCGCTCTTGCTTTCGCTTCTCGGTCTTATTCCTCCGAGATCTCTTACTTCCCATCGCATCTTCCTCCGCCGAATCTCGGCGCTTGTCAGCAACCTTTTGTTTTTATCATCATCGTCACGCCCGCCGCCTAGTACATCGCCGTGCCTCGATTTCGACATCATTACGTTTACAAGACTGGTCGGTATTCGATTGAGTCGCAGGTTCTGCGCCTACGGTCCGCTGGGGCCAAGGCCGCTGCATGAATGTCGCACAGAGATGGAGGTCGCCTCAAAGATGAGGCATGTCTTCTGCAATCCCAGACTTCGCTTTTCGAAGCAATGTCAGACTAACATGTCACTAGGGTTCTAGATTACAGGTCGTGTCGGCCGGCGCGATAGCGGGCTTAGTCTCTCGGTAGGTACTATTCCTCTCTCGTTCTGTTACCCAGTCCCATCAAAAACCCAATGCTGACAAGAATCGATGTACAGCTTCGCCGTTGCGCCACTTGACGTCGTCAAGATCCGCCTCCAGCTTCAACCGCACTCCCTATCCGACCCGCTCCTCTCCCTCCGCGAAGCACCCGCGTACCGTGGCGCGATCTCGACCCTCAAGCACATCCTCAAGCACGAGGGCTTCACCGGGCTTTGGAAGGGCAACGTCCCCGCCGAGCTCATGTACGTGTGCTACGCTGCCATTCAGTTCACCACTTATCGCACCACCACCCTTTTCCTCCAAAATTCATTCCAGAACCGTCTCCCCGACGCTGCCGAGAGCTTCATCGCGGGTGCCACCTCTGGCGCCACGGCTACCAGCCTCACATACCCCCTCGACCTCTTGCGCACGCGGTTTGCCGCCCAGGGTCGCCACCGGATCTATCCGTCCCTGCGCCATGCCATTTGGGAGATCAAACGAGATGAGGGTTGGCGAGGATTCTTCCGCGGCATTGGCCCCGGCCTTGGTCAGATCGTCCCCTTCATGGGTATCTTCTTTGCTACCTATGAGTCGCTCCGGGTATCCCTTGAAGGATTTCACATGCCCTGGGGTAGCGGCGATGCTACTGCCGGTATGCTTGCGAGCATCATTTCCAAGACGGCTGTATTTCCCCTCGACCTCGTGCGGAAGCGTATCCAGGTCCAGGGTCCCACACGGAGCAAGTATGCATACAACAACATCCCCGAGTATTCGACGGCGCGAGCTGCTATCAGATCTATCCTTCACACAGAGGGATTTAGAGGCCTGTACAAAGGTCTCGGGATCAGCCTTATCAAATCAGCGCCGGCAAGCGCCATCACACTCTGGACGTACGAGCAGAGCCTAGGGTTTATGCTCGACTTTGAGTCGGGGAGGGCAGTTACTGTCCAAGATGAGTTATAGACCAAAACAATCTAATAGAGAAATCACTACACACGTCTATGACCCAGGAGTACACCACTCGCGTGACAAAAGCCCTCTATCAATTCATTCTATCATGCCGGAGTTGCCCATGCTACTGCACTTGCGCTAGGTTCGCTTTATCTGCACGCTCAAGGCACTCCTCAATGACCTGCCAGAACTTGGCGACGTCCAGTCCGCGAGGAATTCGCACACCCTCCTTACCCGGCGGCAGAGCCTTGGCCAGTGTTCGGCCCGTTTGCTTGCCCGCCCTAGCTTCCTCGAAAGTGCCCTCGGTGATGACCGTAACCTCAAAGCGTTCCTTGAATTCCGGGGCCTGGCTGCGCACGGCGTCCCATTCGAAGAATGGAATCTCACCCTCGGTCCCGATAAGGACGGCAGCAACAGCCAAGGGGTCGTGGAGGGGAGGACCAGCGGTGATCCCAAAGGCGTCACTGCGACGGAAAGGGTAAGTTTACAGAAATGAGTGGAAGGAATGGGGACGTACGCATATGTTTGCGCGAAGAAGTAGAGCAGCTCAACAAGCATGGTCCTAAGGGTCGTCTTTCCAGGGCCGGCCTTCTCGCCATCGGGCCCATATAAGAGCATCTCTCTCACGTCGGGCGTCGCCAGCACCTGGTGACTGAGGTCCAAAGGCACAACCGTGGTCTTGGCTGCAATCTCCTTATTGTGGAACACCGTAGCTGCGGCCTCTGGGTCCACGAGGATGTTGAACTCGGCCCACGGCGTAGAGTTACCGATCCTGGGGTGCCCATCAACCTCACCAAGCGGCGCATCCGAGAAATTACCACCGATGGAGCCGCCCATGAGGCTCAGCCCCTTGATGTGCGGGATGAGCTCCGGATACTTGCGGAAGAGGGCCCCGACGTTAGTCAGCGCGCCTGTAGCGACGATCCAAGCTGTCCCGGGCTCCTGGGCTCGGATGGCCTCGGCCATAGCCTCAACTCCCGGGACCGGGGACGGCGTGATGAGGGGCTTCGGGAGGAGGTCAGTGCCGTCGAGGCCGGAGTCGCCGTGGATGTCCGTCGGCGCGTGGATCGCCGGCCGCTCAAGGGCCTTGGACAGGCCAACATGTAGGGAGATGTCTTTGTGCTTGCCGATGGCGGTGAGGAGGGATGCGGCATTGTGGGTGGTGTTTCTTTAGAGGGGTCCGGATCAGAGACGAAAACAACTTGAGAGGTGGGATGGAAAATTAAAGACATACTCGAGCGAGGTATTACCAAATATGGTTGAGATGCCTAGTAACTTGATGTTGGGGTGGTAGGCGGCTAGGAGAATAGCGAAGGCGTCCTAAATCAAGGTATGAGTCTCAAAGGCTGATTGCGGTTGGTTGATAGGCAAGGACAGAGGCTTGGATGGTGAATATATACTCAAAACGAGTTGTGTGTCTCATTATCACCATGATCCCCAAAGTCTCACTTGAGCTGGGATACGACTGGAGGTGACTGAGACACCGAAGCAGGTGAAACGTACATCATGGCCTGGGTCACAATCCAACCAGACGGGGACTTGAGTGGACGACATGATGACCAGAAACTAACGAGGTATAGGGCTGCTTTGTAGGGGACGAAAGAAACCAAAGATCACGGAGTTACTTGAGAAACAAATACTGATAAGAATAGTGATAATGGGACGGTTTGAGGAGCGAGGTGAAAGTAGCAACGTTTCATTAGGGGGGCAGGCTTCTTACTGCATAAAGCTGCCAGGTCCATGTGGAGGATGGTGGGGTTGGCGCATCCATGCTCAACGATAGTACCCCGCTTACCGCCAACTCTCTCTATATCTCTAACTACTTCGTATCTCAACTAGCAAATGTGCGACGGGCATGGCGCTAAGTTTTGGATCCCTGAACGGCTCACTTGGCGAGCGACTATTCCAATGGCTTCAGTAATTTCGTAGGTCACACCGGGTTGCAAAGCCCCAGAACTCCCTTCGCAGCCTTTCCTCAGGAACGCCCGAGGATGCTATCCAGAATGAGCATGGGAACCTGGAGGCCGGGAATCCTTGAATAGGACAAATACCACAAATGTGTCCTTGATTCATGATTTCTTCCGCTCCTCCATGACCCGCAATACATCGGCGGCGCTGTTGACGTCGCCCTTGCGCTTCTTCGGGCCTCGCTTCCGTTTCGACGAGCCGCCTTTCGACTGGTTGTCGCCCTCGTCTTTACCACCCCAGGTCGAGAGCTTAACCTGGCTTTCGTCAAAGTCTTCCTCGTCCTCGAACCGACTCGTGCCGAAGCCCATGTCGAGATCCTGGTCGTCTCGGTCTGCCATCTGCAGCAGCTTCTTTCGACGCTCCTCCATGGCCTTGTTCTTTGACGCGTCGCTTTCTTCTTCGTCATCATCATCGTCGCCATCGCCCTTCTCCTTGGTGATCGGGTTCAGTGCCGCAGCTCGCTTGAAAGCAGCCATGATGGCGGGGTCGGACATGGACGGCGCCTTGAGTTGCTCCTCCTCCGATATGAGGCCTCTCTTCGAGTCCTTGAAGTAGTTGTGCGGTGCAGACGGTCCATGGGGTTTCGGCGGTGGTGGCATAGACCTGTCCGTAACCTCGCCGTCCTTCTCATCCTTTGCTGATTTCGCCTTCTTGGCCGCATCTCCGTCTTCTTCAGAGTCCGAATCTGACCCCTCCATGCCGGCCAGGGGATCGTAGTCATCGCCAACTCCTTCAAAAATATCAATGTCTTCCTCCTCCTCCTCAGATTCCTCCTTCTTCCGGTATTGTTCTGGTACCTCCATTCCTAACGGCTTAGCATCCTTGTCCGGCATCAGGAGACCACTGCGAGCCGTCTCGTCTTCCTCTCCCCCTGGTTTTATCTTGCGCACTTTCCTCTTCTCGTGTCCATCCTCATCCACGATGATGAGTACTTCCCGCCCTTTGCTGTCGCGCTCGATTCGCGATCCGGGCATTTGCTTAGCTCCAATCCTCTTGAATCGGCCTCCGAGCTGTTCTTGTTGCGCCTTGGCTGCTTCCCTCGACGCCTTCAGCTCTGCCAGAATTTGGTCTCGTGTTCGCTTCTTTCCCGGTGCTAGGGATATAGTTGATAGCTGGCCTTTTTTCTTATCTTTCTCCTTCACAACCGCTTGAACTTCCTGATCCTCTAGTTGGTCGAATTCATCGTCAACGTCTCCTTCCGGATCGGCCTCGTTTTCTACTTCTTCCTTTTCGCCGTCTTCCTTCTTGTCTCCGTAGACGTCTTCGCCTTCCCTGATGCGCTTTAGAAGCTTAAAGTCGAGGCCCTTCACCAAATGGGTGCTGCTCAGGTCACCGCCTGCGATTTCGAATCGGCGTTTCTCGAAGGTCTCTTGATCGATCTCCTCATTCTTCAATTCTTCCTCTAGTTCTTTGAGCTGCTCGGCGCGGTCGTCATCTGCATCATCCTCGCGCTCTTTCGATCGATCGACGTATCCGGAGGCTAACTTGACTCCTCGGGGTTTGGAGGTTTTGAACTTTCTCGTAGGTCGACCCGCATTGTTTCGCTCCGCAAGCTGTCGCACAAAATCGGAATGAGAGCCTCCTACTGAACGCCTTCAAAGGATTAACTGGTAGTTATTACTAAACTTACAACAGAGCTTACTCACGGTGTCATTGGGATGTTTGCCCGTTGCCGCGAGCCCAGAGCGCTTCCGGTTGCGGGGGTTGCGCCGCCCTTGGATGCGCCATCCTTGTCCTTGGGCTTGTTTGCTGAGTCTGCAAGCAGAAGGTTGCGAAACTGCGAGTTATTCATGTCGGCGGTGGTGGTTTTGAGCGACGTTGCGCATTCGAGGTATCTCGAAGTGACGAAATCAAAAAGTTCAGCCTCGCGTGTTGAGGCTGGAGAGTGTGGCGCATGCAATGTCACGAGCCGACGTGTGAAAGGCGCGCTCCACTTTACGCGCTTGACAACACCGACGCCTCCATTCTGCCTTTCGACGATAATCTACGAAACCACAACACGACATAATCTCAACACAACTATCGCGAAAACAAGATGTTGCCTCTTTTATTCTTGGGCTCTCGTGGTTGGTGATACTTCGCGATGAAACTGAGCTCAGCTGCTCAGCTCAACAGAATCAGCGCGCTCCACGGTCATCCTGAATCCCCCAACATCGCCGTGAACCCCAGTCACGAAATCGCCACCTAGCCATTCGCCTCGTCGACCGCAAGATGGGAAGTGTTTTAGAGAAGAACTCTTCGCAAGTGAGGAAGCGCATCGAAGCGCATACCTTTGATGATGAAGAGGGTGAAGAGTATGGAGCTAGCGAATTCCAGGGCTTCGGCGATTACTTCAGGCGGAAGAAAATCAAGCTTCAGAACCTCGACGCCGACATTCGCGCTTCCTCTGATAAGCCCCAAATATTTAAAGGGATTGTTGCCCATGTCACTGGGTACACCCAACCTCCGCTTCATGTGTAAGTCGCGCTTGGCCAATCCCGATTTCATATTCTGACTGACTGTATCAAGACTTCATCGCGAGATTGTGCAGCATGGAGGTGGCTTTCTCCAGTATCTTGATTCCAAGACGATGGCAACACACATAATTGCATCGTCACTACCCCCTAAAAAGTCTGTGGACTTTAATAGGTATAGAATTGTCAAGCCGGCGTGGATCATGGATTCGACCAAAGCTGGAAAACTACTTCCATGGACCGACTATCGGGTTCTTGATGAGGGGCCCAGACAAAAGGTTCTGAAGTTCGATGGTGGCAAAGGTTTGACGCAGTCAACTCCACAACCGAAGCAGGGCTATCGGGAGCAGACAGACAACAGCTTCTACGCGGGCCAGTTGAAGACTGCAGCTCTCCCTAGCCAACCCCTGAGCCAAGTTGTGGAACAGGCACAAACTCCAGCACGCTCGCTGTCTCGGAATGCCAACATCACTCCAGACATGAAGGGAGTAGAAAGCCCTTCTTTCAAAACGCCACAGGTACCCCTGGGGCAGCTGTCAGATGACACAACAGAACTAGACTCGGCGGACTTTGAGCTCGATGATCAGGCTGAACAACGCGAGCCAGCGAAATTGATGAATCCTCCCAAGAACGCGTCCTCCGAGGAACACAACGCATGGCTCTTGTCAGACCCTCGACTACGCAAGTCATCAACTGCCAACCCAGACTTTCTAAAACAGTTCTACTCGGAAAGTCGTTTACACCACCTCTCGTCATGGAAAGCAGAACTGAAGTCCAAGCTGCAGCGACTGGCTGCAGAGAAAGGCCCCGTTCAGCAAGGGCCAAAGAGTCGACCAGGCTCCAGGCGATATATCCTCCATGTGGACTTTGACAGTTTCTTCTGTGCTGTTTCTCTTAAGCGCCATCCAGAGTATGCCGACAAGCCAGCAGTCGTCGCTCACAGTACTGGAGCAGGGTCGGAGATTGCCAGCTGCAACTACCCTGCTCGAAAATTTGGCATTAAGAACGGCATGTGGATGAAACGGGCTCTTGAGTTCTATCCGGATCTTAAAGTCTTGCCCTATGACTTTGCCGCCTACGAAGAAGCCAGTCGCCTATTCTACGAAACAATTTTGGATATTGGCGGCATAGTGCAGAGTGTCAGTGTCGATGAGGCGCTTGTCGATGTTACATCTATTGTGCTGACAGCAACCGGCTCTCAGGGCACTGGGACTGAGGACGGGAGCATCAATCGAGAACAAGGCATGGTGGAAGACATCGCGAGAAGCCTCCGCGAAACAGTCAAGGCAAAAACAGGTTGTCACGTGTCTGTTGGAGTTGGTGGAAACATACTACAGGCCAAGGTCGCGCTCAGAAGAGCAAAGCCAGCAGGACAATATCAGCTCAAACCTGAAGAGGTGCTTGAGATGATAGGCGAGCTGAAGGTCGAACAGTTACCAGGAGTTGCACGCAGCATCAGCGGAAAGCTCGAGGAAATTGGCGTTGCCTTCGTCAAAGACATACGAGACATTTCAAAAGAACGTCTCACGTCAACTCTAGGGCCAAAGACCAGCGAAAAGCTTCGTGACTATGCTCGGGGCATCGATCGAGCAGAGGTTGGGGAGCAACCGCCAAGGAAATCAGTCTCGGCAGAAGTCAACTGGGGCATTCGCTTCATCAACCAACCGGAGGCGGAAGAATTTGTTTACAACCTTTGCAAGGAGCTCGAGAAGCGTCTCGTGAACGAGCAAGTCAGGGGCAGACAGCTCACCATTAAAATTATGAGAAGATCTCTGGATGCTCCCCTCGACCCAGCAAAGCATCTTGGGCACGGCAAGTGTGACACTTTCAACAAAAGCGCAGCTTTTGGTGTCGCTACATACGATTATAAAATTGTTGGAAAGGAAGCCGTATCGATTCTGCGCTCTTTCAAATTCAGTCCTGGCGACCTCCGTGGCCTAGGTGTCCAGATGACCAAGCTGGAGCCTATAAAGACGAGTAACTCCGCCGCAGAAGGGAGCCAAACAAAGCTCGCGTTTGCGACATTCACTAAGCCTTCACCTGCAAGGAGAGCCTCCAAGACAGAGCCGATCGATGAAGTTGACAGCCCGGAGAAACCAAGGGGCACACCAGATCGAGAAATACACCAAGACCCGATTGCCGATGACCCTCTAACCCCACGGAAACCAAAACGACATCCTGCTCTAGCTCTATCAAAAGCTTATCAGGACGATGCGAAAGCCAAGACACCTCTGAATGTCTCTGGGACTCAATTCATCATCCCTAGCAATGTTGACTCGGCTATTCTAGCAGAGCTGCCTAGCGACATACGGAGCAAATTGATGGCCCAGAAAGCAAAGTTGGCTGACGTCAGAACTGGAACTCCAATGGTCAAAGCGAGGTCTGAAAGCCCAATGCCAGTGGATATTCTCTCATCGCAGATCGATCCTGAAGTGTTCAACGCACTACCCGATGATATGAAAGCTGAAGTGTTGGCAACATATGGACGAAAGCCGGTTCAAACCACGCCCCACGCCTCGCCACGAAAGGACCATTTCAATCAAGCAAAGAAGCCAAGCACGCCCACAAATCGTGGCGGAGCACGAAATTTGTTCGGGAAAGCTCAATGGCAAGGAGAGACTGAAGCTGGGCTTCTGCAGACCAACTTTAGAGCCTCTAGGGATGAAAGCGAAGGCGTTGAAGGTATTGAGGAACTAGACCCCCACTTTCTCGCCGAGTTACCGGAAGAGATGCGACAGGAAGTTATCGCCGATCATCATAGACGGCAGTTAGCACAGCAATCAGGACTCGATGCGCCTGCGCGGAAACAAAACACACCTGATCCAGAGAGTGTTCTACCAGGCGGCCAGCGTAAGATCCAATTCACTGCCTTACCGCCCAAGATCTCGTTCACGAATTCAGGGGTAACTTCGACACAAGAGATTAAGGACATGTTGGACGCGTGGCATGCTGAAACCCGAAGAGAAGGGCCACATCGCAGGGACGTGGACGTTTTAGAGAAGTTTCTGATACAAGTTGTTCAAGAGGAGCGAGACTTGGAGAAGGCTACAAAGCTTGTGAAATGGTTGGATCTGGTCGTGGAACAGGATGCAAGAGGCGGGAGGGGCCAACAATCTTGGAGACGATCGGTGCAAAACGTAAAAGAAGCTGTGCAAAAGGCTGTCAACCAGCGAGGCATGGCCCCATTGAAGTTGTAAGACAACGTATGGGAACAGGCCAAGATAATCGAGAGGGGCGTGGGTTAGTGGCGGAAGACTACATGTCCCTCTACTAAGTCACTTTATGACGTTTAGGGGAATTGAAATGATTAATGTTAGATTCTTGTATATCGCAACACTGAGATACCCTAACAGAGCGCAATAACAATAACACTCGCAAAGAGCAACATGATAGAAACCCGAGATAGAGTGGAAGCGGCACTCTTGAGTTCATAAACACTCAACCTCAAGGCCCCACCGCAGATTAGGGTGGCATTGCCTTCACATGGATACGAGCACTGCCTCTCGCTCAGCTTTTCTGAGAGTGCAGACAAGCTCTGTGAGCACCAGCATTCGCTGTTGAGATGGGGATGTCAGCAAACCAAGAATCTATATTTTTAGTTCAGGTTGAAGGGAACGAGCCTTACCGTGAATACTCCAGCCCGGCAAATCGGTAATCGGTACCGTTTGACGTGCAAAACTCGAGGCACTTGGGCACAGTCATATTCCCCTTTAGAACGAAGGAGTTGCCTTCATCAAGGGCTCGAGCCCCCGAGGAGCCGGCGATGTCGACAGTCTCGTTGTAACAGCCATAGTATTCGTACGAGTCAGACTCGATGTATATGCCGGCGCTTGATGCTCCAGGGGCGTTCGCTGCGACAACAGGAGCGGCGATGAGGGCCAGGACAGCCAGGACGGCTGGGAGAGACAGTAACATCATGAGCAGAGGGTGGCTGGTATCGGGCCGGAAATTCAATGGCAGGCTGGGATGGGGCTGTGATGGAGAAAGAGAGAGCATGGCTACACGGGCTAGTAAACGAGAAGAAGAAAAAGACATTACAATCAAGGCACAAACTGGACAGTATATATTGTCTGCGTCTGTTCAGCTCAAGGCGCCACGGACAGTGTAGAGCACACAAAGTTCAAGTTAGTGGCTTAAGACGAACGTGAGTCGACGTCGGGTGCGGAGATGGTCAAGTAAGGAATTTGCGAGTGTGAAGCGACGCATTCATCCTCAAATCGCGGCAAAGAAGTATACGTGCATTCCGGTCATGGTGATGGCTTGCTTAACTTACGGAGTTGAGAGTGCGGCGACGTTTTCGGCGTGGTGTGTGATACAAGCCAGTGACGATGGGGCCGGACCGGAGGGAGCCCGTGTCGTTTTCTACCGACTTAGGTACATTGATTAGTAGCTATCATGGTCTCTCGTGGTTAACACGTATCACGGCACGTATGGGCGGGCGTAGAGTAGTGGGTACGGTACACCTTAACTCCAGATAAGAAACAAAGCACTGGCCAATTTCCCCAGGGTTAGACACTTCGTGGCAGGTGGTAAAGATTACGGCCCCGACTGAATTGATCCTTCGTTAATTAATATTACGTTTTTTTTTCTTGTGTACCTCCCTTGACTCTGTGTGGGCAAGGTACTTCCCGCTTCCCTCCCGCATCAAACCCAGCCCAGTGCCAGCTTCTAGAAGCCTTGAAGGCCTCATTCAATCGCTGCCCTCACGTACCTAGTCAGCCCCAGTATTAATCATTGGACCCTCGCCCATCCGGTGGAGCCGAATCAGGCTTGGGATCCAAAAAAGAACCACAGAATCCCCACATTAGCACAGGAAGACCTTCTCTTTCCCCAGCCTACCACCGAATTGGAAGGTACCCTACCGGCTGCCATCGGACCTACCCTGACCTGCCCACCAAGTCGGCTACGTACTCGTGCCAGCCTTGCCCGTTCCTCACCTTCCTGCGGGCACACGCTACTCCATCGTTCTTCTCGCTCTGTCCTCTCGCTACTCCTTCTTCTGCCTCTCTCATCTTTTCTCGCTCCTTCGCGTATTTCCCCCTCCCTCATCTGCCATCCCTACTTCAGTTATCGCAAGCCTCCTCCTAACGGGCTCCGATATTTCTCGCCTAATTCCCTATCCGCGGTTTTTCTTTCTTTCTCTTGTGACGCCACCTTGTCGCATTTCCCACCCCTCCAGCTGTTGGCGCAAATCGCAACTTGCAAATTGTAGCCTCATACCACCCAAACTCGAGGCAAAATGGGTTTCATCGACTGGACCAAGAACACCAAATCGGCTGGAAGTGGCTCGTTCGCGACCTTCATGATCATCGCTCGTAAGTCAAGTCCCCCTCACTGCTTCGCGCCTCTGTCCATCTCGCCATATCCTCTCCAAGAACTCAAGCTGATTCAACTACACAGCCGTTTGCTTCTTCCTCGGTGTCCTTTTTGCTTCATTCCCTTATGACTTCCCTCTCCTCTGGACGAAGGCACCCGTCACCGATGAATTCCTTAACCACCTCGAGACCCATCTCAAGTTCGTCCACCAGTGCCCGCCTCTGATCAGCCGCATGCTCCACATTATCATCACCGTTGGCTTCCTCGGCTTCTTCATTAAGCTCTTCAAGCCCAGCGAGGCCAACTTCCTCTTCGATGGCGCCTCTCTCATCCTCTACATCATTGGATTCGGTGTCTACGTTGCCAACATCATCAAGGGTCTGCGCACCGTCAGCGCTGACATCTGGTCCGACGACGACTTCCAGGGCAAGACCCACGATGGCGAACACGGCGAGATGATCCTCGGTCGCGAGGACACCCTGAAGGTTCTTTCTGCTAGCAACACCATCCTGGCTCTTGTCCTCGTCGGCATCCTGGTCCTTCAGGCTGGCCAATGGTATGCTGAGAAGAAGGAGGCCGACGAAGTTGCTGCTGCAGAGAAGGAGGAAGCCGCTGTCAAGAAGGAGGCTTCCCCCACCAAGGCTTCCAACAAGAAGAAGCAGTAAAGGGTTGCATCTTCCCTGTCTTGGAACTTTGTGAATCTCGATACCATGAGGATGCCATGGACCAAATCTCCGCGTCCTCTTTGCATTAGTAGTGTTATGTGTTGTACAGGCATTGTCACGTTCATCTTGAATACAACCTCTCAGTATCTTTGCAAATTATTCTCCATTGTGTCTCTTGATTCCCTTCATCCCCACATCATACCATTCCATAATACCATTGTTTAAGCACTCAAATTTTTGCCTTCTAAAAAGAAAAAGGGGTCGTGCAGTGGGGTCCTGCATCTCCAAGGCGGGATGCCTGTCGACCACCGTTCGATTTTCTCATGGATTTCACATCTCTAATGATAAGCTACGCGGGGACGCCGAAACGCCACGCCCTAGTCGAGAGTCGAGCTTCTCATGACCCACAATAGTGCGAGATAAGATGCACCTCAACAGCCGATGTTTACGAGTTATTCAAACTTAGGTTCTCCATTCCCATTATCTATCAACGCCATCTATTCCATGAAGCAATTGGCCAATCCATGATACCGCCTCACAAAAGGCATTTACATTCATCACACAGACATCTTCATCGCAATTGTCTTATGAGGGTCGTATCCCGTAACAACAAAGTCCTCTAGTTTCCAACCGTCAATGCTACCTCCCTTCTCGCGAGAGATCTCCAATTCCGGGAATTCGCGGGGCTCACGCTCTAGTTGGATGTTGAGTGCATCGACATGGTCGAGGTAGACGTGAGCGTCGCCCATGACGTGGGTGAGGCTGCCGGGCACTAGCTCACAGACGTGCGCAAGCATGTGAGTTAGCAGCGCATAGCTAGCAATATTGAAGGGCACACCGAGACCCATATCACAGGACCGCTGGTACAGCTGGCAATGCAGGTGACCCTGCGGCTTGGGCTCGTTGCCGTCCTCCGCCTCACGTTTCTGGCGCGGGTACGAGACGTAGAACTGGGCGAACATATGACAGGGCGGTAACACCATCTTGCGGAGGTCGGCCGGGTTCCAGGCTGTGAGGATGAGACGGCGGTCGTGAGGATTTGTCCGCAGCTTATGGATGAGTTCGGCGATCTGGTCGACGCCTTGTCCCGTGTAGTCTGTGTTGGAGTCGACGTACTCGGCGCCGAAATGCCGCCACTGAAACCCGTACACAGGACCAAGGTCGCCGACTTCGCGATGCGTTAGACCGAGGTTGTCGAGGAACTCGCGAGAGCCGTTTCCGTCCCAAATCTTAATGCCGGCATCGCTGAGGGCCTTTGAGGAAGTATTGCCCTCGATGAACCAGAGAAGTTCGATGATGACAGCTCGTGTAAAGACGCGCTTAGTGGTCAGGAGGGGCAGGACGGGAATGCCGTTCTTGTTGAGGGAGAACTTTAGTGGACGAGGAGCGAAAATCGAGTAGGTGCCGGTGCCGGTTCTTTGAAAGGTGTTAGTTGAAACAAGGCAAGTTCTCAGGTGCACTGAGTTGCGTCCTTAAATCCATAGAAGACTTGCTCGGAAGAGTCACTCACCGATCCGGCCGGCGCTCACCGATGTCAAGGATCTCGCGCACAAGATCCAAGTATTGGTGCTCCTCATGATTTACAGCAGTAGCTAAGCCATTCGAGGGTTGGGCAGTTGATTCGGGTTGCGAGGCCGTCATGGTGGATGCGAGGTGAGTTGGATGCTAAATCTTGAAATGGGATGATCGAGTGTGCCTTTAATTGATCTGCTCCGCTGGACGCGTCGCGGCGCGACCAAGCGCGACGCTCCCCCACTAACTTCCATGAAGGTGAAGTGGGATGAACGGCCGATGGTTTTCCCGCTGCCGGCCTCCTCGGCTCTTCCAGGTTTCCCCAACCCAGGACCTAGTGTACCTGCCCCTGCCGGCACATCCCACGTTCCAAGACCAAGGATCCTCCCGCTCGCTAAGAATTCGCGCAAACCAACGACACATCAAATTTCCGATGGCGGTATAGAGTAGGTACTACCGAGAAAGCGTTTTCATGCATCGACCCTGCGCCACTGATGAGGTGGCCGATGGGTAGCCCCGAAGCAACTTGTTCTTAATCAGACACGGTTGTGCTTGTGGAATGGATTGGTGATGGCGTATCCCTTTGACTGTCGTAAGGCGATACTTCCGTACCGGGCCCCACATGAACCCAGCTAAGGCAGAGATACATGCAGTGACATTGAGCAGCTAGGGATCGCTGCTGAGTTGAATGTATCTCTATGTCGATCTGAGAAATGTGAGGACTTATATTGCCATATTAATTTATGTGAGGTCTAATGTACCTCTGAATTGCGATTTTCTGGTTGGACCAAATCCTTGCTCGTGACCCGAGTGTCGCCTTACGACAGTCAAAGGGATAAATAGTCTAGGCCTGATTACTTCAAAGGCGCCGGCCCGGGCGTGAGACACTTGGAAGCAGCGGCTGTTTTCATTGGCCAGAACTACGAACTACCAGCTTTTCAGTTGGAGCTTACGTTCTAGACTGTTGAAAAACCATCGACGACTCTCCAGCACGTCAATAACAACGCGGACGGGCGAGCACATCAGAGTGGCTGGGTATGCAAGTCGCCATCCTCGGGTCTTCCTCAGTACCTAGTCCTACAGCCCCGGCACCGGAGCGGTCATCTAATCAATCAGTCGATCAAGGTGCAGGACGCTAGCCGGTACATGCCCTTCCAGAGCCGTCGAGACGGCTATGCGTGCGCTATGCGTGCGCCATGCGTGGGCCCCAAAATGGAGTCTCTCATGGAGAACTCCCTTGGATGGACCGAGGGACCCCTCCAAGCCCCTCCAGGCCCCGCTGAGCGCCTCTTTGCCCCTCCAAGTTTTTCGCTTCTTACACTGCAAAACACGCAAAACACGGCGCGAGGGCCCTGGTCTGGACGACTTCCGGGTCGTCTCCGGCGCACAGGCGATCTGATAACTCTGACCAGCCTCTGGTTGGCTTCAGGCCTCCCTTAAAGCGGAGCCCCTGATGTCACATGCTATCCCGATAAGCCGATAAGAAATTTTTGCCGGCCTCGAAGGCGCGCCAAAGCTGCACCAGCGGCTTTCATCCACTCATTCTGCATGTCCGTGGGCGGTGGTTTTTATGTCGCAGCCCACTGCCGTGACTAGGACTCCGACTCTGACTCTGACCCTGAGGTAGGGACAGCTGTGAGCCTCCCACTTAGCAGAGCTTTCTCCGTTGTCTTAAACCCCCCTCTCGGCCTTCCCCAACGGCCCACTTTGCGCCTTGCGTCGTCCCAACTTGTCTTGCGTGTCTCCCGTCTCCCGTCTCCCGTCTCCCGTTCTCCCGCTCTACCGCCTTCCAGGATGTCCTGAGGAGAAAGCCGTCCGGCCGCGTTGCCCTGTTCTCTCTTACGAAAAGCCCTGTCTTTTCGATCTCGGTGCCCACGCCGCGAAACGCCATCTGCTCCCCGCGTCAATCTCCCTATCCGTTATTAAGTTTCGGTATTGCATCATCCAGGTACAAGGCGTGAAGACTTAAGAGTGCCGGACCGACTGCTCCTCTCAGCTCCTCAAATTGCCCCTCACTCCAAGTACCATAGGGCATATATCGAGACACCGCCATTCTCCGACTTCACCACTGTCGCCTAATACTCATCCTCCTTCCTCGCCTCCTCTACATCCTCTCTACCCTACTATTATCATGATGGATCCCGGTTCCGTCGCCGTCGAGGCTGCAAGCATGCCTGCGGCCTCGCCTACAGAGCTTGCGCTTAAGGGCAAGACGGCTATCAAGGAGGCTGTTGAAGACGTCATCTGTGGTTCGGTATGTTACACTATCCATGGGGTGTTGCACTGGTACTAACTAAGACAGGTTGCTGGAGCCGTAGGCAAATACATCGAATACCCATTCGACACTGTCAAGGTGCGCCTACAAAGCCAACCTGATCATCTACCCCTACGATATAGTGGTCCCCTGGACTGCTTCCGACAAGCTATAAAGAGCGATGGGTTCCTCGGATTGTATCGAGGCATCAGCGCCCCCGTATTGGGAGCTGCTGCTGAGACAAGCAGCTTGTTCGTCTTTGAGAGTCTAGGACGTGAGCTCATGTTTTTGACCGGCTGGGCCTCTCGGGATAATGGCCTGCCCCTTTCAGACCTATTCCTTACTGGTGCATTCGCTGGCGCCTTTACCTCTGTCGTGCTCACTCCAATTGAGCTCGTCAAGTGCAAGATCCAAGCTCCCATGCTGGGAGATGGGTCGTCAGGGACCCCGCTTCGCCCCCTGCCTGTCGTCCGAGAGATCTTCCGCCACGAAGGGTTGAAAGGCTTCTGGCATGGCCAACTAGGAACCTTGATCAGGGAAGCCGGTGGTGGCTCGGCATGGTTTGGAGCTAAGGAAACAGTGACGAGCATGTTCTACCAGCTCAAGACGAAGGCTGCCACTTCCGAGGTCGAAAAGCGACAAATCTTGGCCACCCCTCTACCCTTTTGGCAACAGGCCATTGCAGGCGCATCAGCAGGTGTATCCTACAACTTCATCTTTTTCCCTGCAGACACAATCAAGTCACGTATGCAAACGGTTCCTCTAGGGACCTTAGGGCAGAAGCGGACATTCTGGAATGAGGGTGCCTCCCTCTGGCGACAACACGGTGTCCGTGGCATGTACCGTGGCTGCGGCATCACCTGCCTTCGATCAGCACCGAGCTCCGCATTCATCTTCATGATTTACGACGGATTAAAGGGATATCTGCCATCGCAATAACGGGTTGATGGTATTTTGTTTGGTCTTCTTGAAGCGGGTGTTCGACAAAAGTTTTCTCTGGCGAGCCGCGACGTGCGTGGCATCTATGAGGCGTTTTCATCTTTTTAGTTACTTTCTCGATGCGTCAGGTGGCTGGGGAGAAATTTGGTAGTAGATACTGCATATATAGGTACTTTGGAGCACTTCGGATAAACAGGAGGGAACGGACAAAGAGGGGTTGGGATAAACAATCCAATTTTAGGCTTGGTACAGCAGAATGGTTCCCAAGCGTAAAAACCTTGGCATTGTCAATTAAAAGGTTATGTCATGCAGGACGACCAATTCATTCTTGACGACAAATGATTTCTACTGCTTCTTGGCCTCTTCCTTGTTGGACTGGCTGGTCAAATCCCAGTTGTTCAGGTAGCCGATTCTAGCACAAAGGTACGACGCAAATCCCAGCCAGCCGAGATAGGGGACCTGCAACCAGCTGGAGACAGGATCGACGGTGCTCCAAACATAAGTCAAATATCCATTGACACCTAGGAGACTAAGGATCTCTGCTGTCGCAATAATGGGGCGGTTGAGGCCGAAGAACAGCGGGGTCCAGAGGAGGTTGAGGCCAAGCTGGATCGAGTACAATGTCATGGCGTGTCTAGTCGTCTGAATGGTCTCAGGTGAGTTGAGCGGTGAGAGGCCATTGAATGTTGCACGATAGGCAGTGTAGCCCATGACACTATAGAGTCGAGCGGCCGATTAGTATCAGAAGACAGTGCGTATGAGCGATGCGATAGGAAAGGCGCTCACCCGTAAAGGACGGTCCAAGTAGGGCCAAAGAGCCATGGCGGAGGGTGCACGTCAGGCTTCTTTAGGTTGAGGTAGGTCTTCTGGGTCTCTAGATTGACGAAATTTGCTAATGTTAGTCGAAAGGGGTGCCATATAGACGTAGAAGGATAAACTAACGTGTTGCAGCCAGACCAACAGCAGTTCCCAAGCCGATGGGCAACAGGATGGACACGGCCGGGTTGAGGAACACCACAGAGGGTAAAGTCAGGGAGGGGATGAAGGATGTCATTTCGATTCAAAATGTCACAGTTGAGGGGACGTTGAATTGTGTGAGAATGATCCTACACGATGGATATATGTCAAGACGAAGCGAGAGTAACGTATAAATAGCGAAAGTTATTGTTCACTGATGCTCAATGACGTAATGTATACAGTCATTACTTCGTACACAGAAATACCTATTTCGTACGTACTCCGGGGCAACCAATCCATTAGAGGACACGAGACCAGCATGGCTGGTGAGGTATGGTGTCCGCGTTTGCTGGCTAGGGGTCAATTCGAACAATGTGGCCTGATGCTCTTGAATCTGAGATTCGAAGAAACGGCGGCCGGGATGGCGATCGAAGTTCAAAGTGGAGGTCGAGAAATAATTTGGAGAACGGACAGAGCAGGGCCGCCATGTCCTTGTCACTCTAGGAGAAGAGATGGTTCTCTTGCGAGATGCCTCCCTCTTTTGGATTCGGAGAAACATCGGACAGGTCCGTATCAGGAAGTCTTCCGTGGACTTGGATTGGCGTTGTTCTCCATCAAATCCAATCGACGCGCGAGTAGTCGAATTCGCGAATCACGACCCCAAATCCAGGGGACCTGGCATGGCTTGTGGCTTGAGACTTCGTGGCTCACAAGACGTGGCTCGTGTCTCGTGCAATCCAGGCGCGTTCCTGATGCGTCTCGTGCAGGGGCCATCGCTTTAATGGACTTTCGCGACCTCCAACGCGCCCAGACGCGTCAAACACGTCCTGCAGGGCAGAGTCCAGTCCCCATGTCGTGGCGCGCGGCTATGCCAGGGTACTAATTAATTACCCATCCGCCCATCACCGCGCGCCTTCCGCCTTCCATCCTTCAGCCTCAGCAACTGTATCTTTTCGAGAAAGTGTCACCAATCTGTCTGTACATCTGCATCGGAAGGTAGCACTCGCGGTCATGACTCGATCCTCGTTGGGAAAGCGAACCCGGAGTGTGGATGATGCGGGTAAGTCCTAGCCCATCACGGGAAAGGGGAGATGGGAAGGAAGCCCCGTTGCTAATCATGACGGCGAAACAGATTCAAGCCCAGTCTTGACTCCTTCCAAAAGAAGCCGCCGCATCGCAAAGACTACTCCAGTCTACAACGACGAAAACCAAGACCCTGAGGACTCCCTCGGCGCTGATGACCTCAAAGAGCCTCCCATCATCCGACATTCTCCCTCCCAATCCTCTATCAAGCAGAACCCCGTTACACCTTCAACACCCCGACACCGAGATGCACTTGCTGTCCCTCCCACCACTCCTCGGCATGCCGTCATGTCGGCCGGCAAACTTTTCAAGCGGTTGACTCCCCAGACTCCTCTCTCGCCCAGCACCATCCAGACCGTTTACCATTCCGCACGCCAACTCTTTGCTCGCGGTGCCGAGCCAGGCCAGCTAGTTGGGCGAGAGTCTGAACGAGACCACCTTAGCAAGTTCCTCGATCGCAGTTCATCTAAAACCCCCAATGGATGCCTCTATGTCAGTGGGCCGCCCGGAACCGGCAAGAGCGCCATGATTACCGAGATGACTCAGGCGTACTCGGAACTCGATAGCGTGCGGGCCGCGTACATCAACTGCATGAGCATCAAGTCATCAAAGGACCTGTACACGACACTCCTAGGAGCCCTTGGTCAGGGTAGCGACGTGACCGAAGCCGACGCAGTTGCAGCACTGCAGGCCATGTTCCTGCCCAAGTCAAAATCAAACACAGTGTACTTGGTCACTCTCGACGAGATCGATCACATTCTCACATTGGGCTTGGAGAGTCTCTACCGAGTTTTCGAGTGGTCCCTGCACAAGTCGTCTCGACTTGTCCTCGTAGGTGTTGCCAACGCCCTTGATCTCACAGATCGATTCCTGCCGAGACTCAAGTCCAAGAATCTGAAGCCCGAACTTCTCCCTTTCCTCCCGTACACGGCAGCCCAGGTGAAAAACATTATCACCACGAGACTCAAGTCGTTGATGCCGGAAGGGAAGGAGAGCTACGTCCCTTTTATTCACCCTGCTGCCATTGAGCTTTGCTCCCGAAAGGTGTCCAGCCAGACTGGGGATTTGCGCAAGGCGTTCGAGATTTGTCGACGAGCTCTAGATTTGATTGAGGGCGAGACAAGGGGGAAGCACGAGGATGAGGCGAGGGAGAAGCTTCTGCAGATGACACCCTCCAAGCGACCCCTTGGCGAGAACATCAACGGAGTTTCTGGCAATGGACCGCGAAGCGTGATGCAGATCATGGCGACGTCGCTCAAGGCACTCACCGCGGAGACAGCTCCCAGAGCCTCCATTGGACATCTCAGCAAGATCACTACCGCTGCATTTAACAACGGAACGACGCAACGACTGAAGGCTCTTAACCTACAGCAGAAGGCGGCGTTGTGTACATTGATTGCCTGCGAGAAGCGGAACCGGGCAGCGGCCAAGATGGCTAACGGGCTGTGCACTCCATCCAAGTCAAAGCTAATGGCCCCGACGATCAAGGCCCTGTTCGACGCTTACTGTCAACTTTGCACCCGGGACTCGGTTCTCCACCCATTGTCTAGCTCCGAGTTTCGCGAGGTGGTGGGCAGCCTGGAAACACTTGGGTTGGTCAACGCATCGGATGGTAGGAGTGGCAGCTTCGTGACCCCTCAAACAGTCAACAAGAGAGGCCGAAAGCCCAACCTTGGAACTGGAGACGAACGTCGGATCACAAGCAGTGCTGGAGAGAAAGAGATAGAGTCGATCGCAGAGGGTGTTGGTGCGGGAATTCTCAAGAGCATTTTGAGCGGCGAGGCATTGGATTAAATGACAGGTTTGGCAAGTTGATGAATAAGGGTAGTACTTTGCATTGGACGGCGTTTTAGAGTGTGATGTCCAGGGGAATCATGGTACTGGGGAGTTTGATTGTTTTTGGCTTGGTGGTCTGCTTTTGCTGAGTCTTGCATCGCGTTGGTTGTGTTGCATATTACCAGGGCGGGAATCCCTGGCGATGATGATACCTCTTGTAATAGTAGTAAACGAATGATGTTTCGAGGGGAAGCATCAGACGATGGATAGATAGATAGACAGAAAGAAAGAAAGAAAGAAAGAAAGAAAGAAAGAAAGAAGGAAAGAAGAATAAACAAAACAGGATAACAAAAAGATGAAACATGCGTTGCCCGGCCTTGTGGCGCTGAAAGGATTATATTAGGATTGAGAGCAAAGTGTTGTTCATCATTAGACTACCTCGGAGAATCAGGGTCAATGAGTAGTTATTGGCGGACAGTTCAGCCCTCCGGTTGGTGACGAAGCTAACAATTTTGAATAACTTTAATAAGCTCCCATTCCTTTTAAGTCTATCTCATTCGAGCTATCCCTGTCAGACATCCTGTCTCTCGTACGAATAGATTCAGGGTTTCGGACTTGTTCCACCAAGTACGTAGGGCCCCTAGTGCCTGAGGCGCCAAAGGGGGTCCTCCCTCCTGCTCCTGGGGTCCGGGATGTTGTCCCGGGAAGCGAGACAAGCTTGTTCGAACCAAGAACCAAGCTTTTCTTGGCGCAAGCGACAACTTGTGAGGCCTTGGCACATGCAAGCCTAGTTAACACCG
Organism: Neonectria hederae; assembly: GCA_003385265.1. Classification (NCBI taxonomy): domain Eukaryota; kingdom Fungi; phylum Ascomycota; class Sordariomycetes; order Hypocreales; family Nectriaceae; genus Neonectria; species Neonectria hederae. The sequence goes on from QGQB01000239.1 coordinate 112,517, forward strand.
CACAGCCAGTCCCCAACCGCCAGTGTGCAGAGGCCACACAAGTGGAGAGGCAGCCCGCGGTAGAGGGAATACGTCAATGTGAGGATGGAGAGATCGACATTTGGAGTCGGGGAACAGAAACGTGGCCCGGCGGCTCGGGTCCTGCTAGCTCAGGCCTTTAGGGGGTAGCTTCCCCCCTGGCCATCACCGCTAGTGCGGCTCCAGGGACTATTTCCAGCCCTTGGAGCGCTACTCACAGCGCTACGGCGGCTTCACTGGCCTCAACGTCGTACAACATAGTGCGTGCGACACGGACTCCCGCTGGGGCTAACCTCCCCACGGGCTCCCTGCCTCCTCTATCGCTCCATTGCTCTCTCGCTCTAACCCATCGCTCCATCGGCGTCGGTCGTCGCGCTTCAACCTCAAATCAACGGTCCTTCTCCGTCTCCCTCTTCTCCGTCTCCCGTCCTCTACGCCCACCCTCCCTTCTACTCCATTCTCCGCAATTCCTTCTTCCACTCCCTGTCCCTTTTCATTTCTCCCCCTTCGTCCACGCCTCTGCCACACGCAAACGCCTACGCGAGCCTGAAGTCGTCAAGACGCGCCGCTCATCCTTCACTCTGTCAACGCCCAAAGGTCAGGCCCACGAGTCCACGATTCACAACCCCCGATTCAACATACCGCGACCCACGATCTACGACCCACGTTGCACAAGCCGGGATCTACGTCCGCGTCGTCGACCGCGATCCCGACTTCGACCTCCGCCTTAATCCCGACCACGAACCCGGCCTTCATGCCTTTGGCACCGCATCTGGGAATGGGCCGCCGGTCGAGATCCTCTCCATCGCTTTCCAACAACGCCAAGTCTAGCTCCTCGATTGCTGCTGCTGCTGCTGCGGCAGCAGCAGCAGCATCCTCCTCCGCCGACCATGCCGAATCTCCATCGTCTCCCGTGCAATCCTCCTCTCCGGCACCATCGACGACCTCATCACGCACAAGCTTCTTGTCGCGTCTCAGCATACCCCTCTCGCTCCCTCTACGTAGTCGAAACCGCAATGTCACCGACTTCCACATCCGGCCTGAGGAACCGCACCGTCGATACGGTGCCGGCGATCACGTCCGCGGCGCTGTTGTCCTCGCCGTGGTGAAGCCGGTCCGTATCACTCACCTAGTCGTCTCATTACACGGCTACGTGCGCGTACTCAAGGACCCGACCACAATAGCCAAAACCCATGGCGCGACCCTGCTCCCCCAGGGCGGAGGCTCTATGCGGCCGCGCTATCATGGCAATGGCTTGGCCAGTCTTTTTCAGGACGAGCAAGTGTTGAGCGGCGAGGGAAGGCTGGAGCCAGGGAAGTACGAGTTCGGCTTTGATCTGGTGTTTCCGGACAAAGGGCTGCCGAGTAGCATTGATGTAGGTTTTGAATAAGCTGGCTAGCATTGGGGGCCAATGACTGACGACTGCGCAGTTCGAGCGAGGGACAGTTTCTTACAACATCACTGCGACTTTGACAAGGCCGACATCAATCACGCCAACCACTTCGTGCGATCGAAAGGTGATGCTAGTGGAGAATGTGGACATAGGATTGCTACCCACGCCCCGACCACGAACCATCTTTCTAGAACCCATATCGAAGCGCACGCGGAGAAAGAAGTCGATGATATTGGAAAAGACTCCCATGCCCCCGACCGAGGTAACCGAGATCCCCCCAGATCCGGATTCCGTCGATCCTACGACCGCCGGCGGCTCCGACGATTCTCCCGACCACACGGCCGACGCACGAAGTCCGATACAGAGCGACATGCGAAGCGAAATCAGTGGAGAGAGCGCCAGCACCGGCGTCAGCCGTACCGAGCTCGCTCTGTCTCAGGTCGGGACATTAACAGCGTCGGCTAAACAGCAGGCGGTGGACAAGAAGACCATCACAGCGACCATTGAGCTTCTGAGGGGAGGCTGTTTACCGGGCGATGCTGTCACGGTGCGCATTTCGGTTCAGCATATTAAGCGTGTCAAGAGCATGTCTGGTATTATCGTGACGTTATACCGACAGGGAAAGATCGATAGCTCGCCCTCGGCGTCCTTGTTTAACGACGAAATGACGGAGGAGGAGATGAGGCAGGTCGAGAGAGAGGATGTATATCCACGATCGCGGACTGGCCTTGGGGGGCTCTCCCTGTCTTCATCAGGCTCCACGAGCATGTTTCGCAAGGATCTCGACCAGAACACGGCCCCTCTAATCACAGATCCGACTACCTTGCAGACGTCAGTGACTGTCTCAGTCAAGCTCCCCGACGACTCTTTCCCAACGATTAAGGGTGTACCAGGAGAGATGATCAGCTTCAAGTATCTGGTCGAGGTTGTTGTGGATCTCGGAGGAAGGTTAGCGAACCAGCTGCAAGGGGGCCCCTCATCTAGGTTCGGTTCCTTCGCGCATGGAACTTCAGAGCCGAGCCCATTTATATATGGCCCGAGGAGGGGCAACAATATTGCCGACACATCACAACTACGGCGTGAGAAGGGCGTTATATCGGTGTCGATGGAGACGTTAGTGGGTACCACTGACTCGTCAAGGGGCCGGAAGAGGTCACGGGTGTCGCCATCGTCGCGAAGGGTGACCATGCCAGAAAGTGATGACGAAAACCATAGCCGAACAGACCTGGGATATGTGGAAGAGATTCCTTACGAATACCACAGCAATGGCCAGTTCTCTCCCGCTGGTTACTTCCCGCCTCAAATGAACGGGAACCGCCAACCACAGCCGTACTCACCTTTAACACCATCACAACCTTCACAGCTCCCGGGGGATTTCCAGGCTGTCAACGGTTTCCCTTCACCGGCAATCCCTGCATACGTTCCTCCGCCTCAGATTCCAGAACAGAATGAGCTCTCTGAGAAGGAACGGATACGCCAAGCTGAGACGAGACTGTTACCCAGTGCACCTCCAGCGGCCGGCCCATCCAATAGCAACGATGACGACATCTACGATGCAGAGGATACGCCCAGAGCGCCACCTGTCGAGGCAAGCTCCTCGCTTAACGATGCCGACGATGCCCCGACGGCACCTTCACAGGACGAAATCGCAGCTGCATCAGCGCCTCCGGCCGACAGGCTGGAAGATAAGCAGGAGCTGGAGCGCCGTCGACTGCTGAACGAGGCCAGCGCGCCGCTCGAGTTCCCAGATGATGTCGACCAGAGGAATAGTGGCCCCTCAAGGAGGGAGATGGCACCCGAGACGGCCCCCGAGTTTGAGCCGAGTGCGCCGAGTGCACCGGTGCTCGAAGATCTGGATGACTTCCCAGGAATTGGCCCAGTGGCTGGCCCGTCTGGAAGTGGCAGCCGGGGTGATGGAGAGCAATTGCCAGCATATCAACGATGAAATAGGAGAATCGCCTCCTTGAATACATTGAAAAGATGATGAGATTTATACATATCTAAGAAGGAGAGAACTGTATAATTTGGGGCCGGTGTTTGGCTATCACGACGGCGTTTTGGATACATAGGAAGGAAATCATGACGAGATGTTATACGTCTGTGGTAATACAACAACATATTAACAGAGCCGCGAACTACCGACAACGAGGCTGAGCATATGGCAATTAAAGACAACACTACGCTTGGATCAGACGGAACACAGGATGCTCCGGAGGTCTGTCAATGCCGTGTCCACGAAATGCATTGCCACTTTTCTCTTGTTTTCTTCGTTTGCGGGCAGATACTCATCTCCTCGATCTAGGCAATTCCAGAAGCCACGCATAATATGGCCCATCTTAGTTACCGCTTCGGTCGGGATGTGAGTCTCGTTTATAGCCATCAGTACTGCTTTGTTATTCTTGGGAAATTTCGTGTACTTGTCGGCAGGTTCCTGCAGGTTCGGAGCGAAGTTCAACGACTCAAAGGCGCTGACGAAGGGTTGAGAGACGGACGGGATGGGGCCAGGTTGGGTGAGGCTCTCCCAGCGCACTATCTCCAGCATACAAACGCCGAGGCTGTAGACATCGTGGGCCATCGGGTATTCGTGTTCTGCAGTCTGGATCTGGCGCTCTAGGTGCTGGTAGATCTTGTGCTGAGGCGTGATTATATTCCCGAAGGTTGTCGCGTGCTGCTCGACCTGCCGAGCCATATTGCCATCCACAGAGACTTATAGCGCGAACGCCCTCGCCCGAGATGGCGATTAGAGACTTAGCAGGAAGAACTAGGACGTTCTCCAGTCGGATGTTTTTGTGCACCAGTTCGAGTGTATCGTCTGGAAAACAGCAGTGGCCAGCTGGTAGCACAGGTCGACGCGGAAGTTCGGTGATGGCTTCGGGCGGCTTTGAAAGTAGCTTGATAGACTCGGCGGCGGATCCTTGGTAAACTGGCCGCAGAAGACGAGCTGAAATACGCGGCTTTTGGCGCTGATCTCCTCCCGGAAGCCAAGGAGAGGGAAGATGCCACCGCTCAGCAGAGCCTTCTGCAGCTTCTGTGAGAGAATGGCCATGTTGTCTTTGGCTGTGTCTCTGTTGTCTTCGTCGTACGATTTAGATCCATACAGAAACAACTGCTTGGTCGGGGGAATGCCGTTTCTTGAGGTGGTCAGCCGTCTCTCACCCAGGAACGCATCTGGCGTGTTGGTGACGACTCTGTTGTCGACATTAATGGGGGTGAAGTCGAAATTTGTGAGGAACGTGGGGCTTCGGTCTTGCAGCAATTGTTTGAGTCCCATGACGTCCTCTCGAAACTTCATGAACAGTTCCGACAGTTTCTTGGTGCTGCCTATCTCGCGTAGCTCATCCCTGGCCTTGTGTCGAGCTCTGGTGTCCATGATTGATGAATTTGCGATCATGTCATCGACGTGCTCGTTCATGCGTATCATGTGGTTCTTGATTCGGTCCCATTTTCTCTCGAGACGCTCGTTGTCCGGTTGTTCGATCATCTGGCTCTGGAGAATCAGCCCAGCAAGTTTAACATACACATTAAACTCCTCATAGCCGTCATCTAGCTCGAATGTCTTGAGCTCGAGCAGCAAAAGGTTCAGTCTTTTCTCGTTTGCAATACGTCGGTAGATTTGCCTTCTGAAGGTATATATGTCCTTGGCCGCTGTTAGTGAGGCGAGTGTGATTGATGCCCTCAATCTCCACGGGAGTAACCATGGTCGAGTCCGGATCTGATAGAGCGCTTCGGTATCTGCTTGCTTCACGAACACAGGAGAGAGAAACAAAATCAAGGGAAAGCATGTGCGGGGAAGGGAAAGTCCTAGATAAATCCCGGTTCCACGATTGGGAACACAACTTGCAGTTGTATCTACTGCCGATTGGACCTTGAAGCCTAGGATCTTACCAAATTCCAACGCCACGGCAGACTCATGGAATTGCTATTTGCTCACCACGCGCGTGGCGCACCCAGCTTGAGACTTCAAGGCTGCAATCCTACTTCGTATAGAAATACTTGAAATGTGATTGATGACGTGGCAAGAGCTTCTGGGTGAGGGATGACTGCCACACTTGGGCCTATCTGAACCCCTTCCAATTTCTTCCTCTGCCTAAACACTCCTTGAGTATGTACCCCTCAACCCTGACAGTCGCAGACAAAAACAATCTTCCAACCATCTGAATCACACTCTGCGCTGTGGAATTTTGGCTCTCGCGGTTCAATAACCCTGCAATGGGGGCCCTTGGAAGCACAGCATCGATAATAGCCTTGGTGGAAGTGACCAGCAAGCTCCTCAGCACTGCGAAGCGCATACATGATGAACTCCTCGACCCACCCAAGGACCTTGTGGAGATAGAGGAGGTGCTGAAAGTCATGCATCAGCTCCTCTTCCGAATTCACAATGTTGGCGAGATGCAATCACATCATACTATCCGAGAACTCGACAAAATAACGAGATCCCTGTTTGACATGCTCTGCCCCTTAGATAGTCTTAGTGTGCGCAGCGAGCGACGGTCTCTTTCAAATTTACGCTGGAACTTCAGCCATAGCAAACTGAACGAACAGCTGCAGTTGGTTCGCCATCGTTGCGATATCCTATTTGCCGGCCCGGAACGACACTGTGGTACGATGGCGCCCGTAAGCCTTCCGCCGTGGCATGAATCTTCTTTTACTGACTTGACTGACAACTCTCGTAATATAGCTGGAGCAGGGGAAACTAACTAGCGGTGAGGCACCAAATCGATAACACAGCATGATTGTCATCCAACTAATTAGAAAATTCAATTGTCATCGATGATCTGATCGAAAGATTTCAGTCGCCGGATTTTATAGGATACGTCTATCAAAGTTACAGGTATCACTATGACATCGTCGGATCACTCATCAAGTAGTTCGTTCTATCCTCCGCCACAATGTCAACAAAACTAAACTACTGGTACCATGGCTTCACCGAACAAAACACCAGGCCATCCTTAAACCAGGCAATCACAATGCTGGTTTCCGAGCTACAACAGGCACGGCGAGTGTCCATCATATTTAATGCTTTAGATGAGTATGAAGGTGAAACTAAAGGGTTCTTACATGACTTTGCCGACTTGTTCGTTCCTCATAACAATATCAACCTCTTCGTAACTTCAAGGCCAACGCTCTCCAACCGCAGTTTCCTCCAGAACGCTCTACGACTTGAAATTGTTACTCCAGACAGCGCCATTCACCGGTACATCTGGCAGCAAGTATCCACACCCACTTCGAGAAGATTGGTGTGTGCCAATCCACAGCTTCTCGAGCTTATCATGGAAGAGACCGTAGCCAGATCTAACGGCATGTGAGTCACCGCTGAGTTTATTTGTCTCAGTCCAAACCCATAACACCTGGTTTTAGACTTTTCTACGCTCAACTCCTTCTCGAATGTATTAAATCCCACCTCGCGTTGGACTCCAACATGGTAAAGAGTCTTCTCCCTAGCGGCCCTTGCAGCCTTAAGTATGTATACCATTGCCTACTGGATCTATTAAGTCAAAAATCTGAGGACGTTACAAAGGGGGCATTCGAAATGCTAACCTGGCTTTCCTTTGCACAAAGACCTCTCGGAACCGACGAATTGCAGGCGGCTTTGGCAGTGCGTATCGGGGGCGACTCGGATCTGGACGAGTCATTGCAGGTTTAGTATTTGGTTGACGTTTGTATGGGCCTCGTCGCTTTGGAATCAAGGAGCCATAATGTCCTGGTTCCTCACTATTCCTTGGAACGCTACCTCCAAGATTGGTTACCAAAACAATCAAAACAGCTACCCGGGGGACCTCATGCCTTGATCACGAGGAAGTGTCGTACCTATCTTCGCCTAGAACCGTTCGAGGACAAAGTTTTGACGGACCTCCTCGAACGGGGTGTCAGGTTGCGCCAGTATCCCTCACTCTGCTACGCCGCAATCTAATGGGGCTACCATGCTGGGTTATGCCACTCAGAAAACCTGTTGGCCCCAATGATGAAGCCTTTCAGATCATATCAGGCTACGACAGCAGCTGGCATGATAATGCTCACATCTGAAGAGCATAAACTCCACTACGAAGAAGCATATAGGAGGATGATGGGACTGCATATAGTCTCAAACTTCGGCCTCAGTCAGGTGGTGAGGCATTTGCTTCACAATACACATGACAACCCTGCTGCTCGGACCGAGGGAAACTGGACTGCTTTGCACTGGGCTGCGAGACGAGGATGTGGGGATGTTGCTTCCGAGCTTCTTAGTATACTCGCATCCAACTCTTCTATAATGCAGGCTACCAAACTGGACAGGTGGACTCCGCTCCACCTCACTGCAAAGGAAGGGTATGTCAATATCGTGGAATATTTATGGAAAGCGGGTGCCGACTTGAACGCCCAAGATGCCATGAATAGAACGCCTTTGTATCTGGCTTGCTGGGGAGGCCATCTTCCCGTTGTGAGGTATCTCTGGTCAGTGGGAGCAGACCCAAACAAGCAGAACGTTCACGGGATGATAGCGCTTCACTGTGCCACCAAAACAGGAAATGTTGACCTTGTGGAACAACTCTTGGAGATTGGCGAGCATAATCGAGCTGATCTTAGCGTCGTCGACACCCTCGGGCTCGCAGCCCTAGATGAGGCAATTAGGAAAAATCACAAATCGATAGCACAAAAGATGAGGGAAACGGGTGCCAAAGAGGGCCCAAAAGCAACCTTCCAGCATAGCATTCCGGGGACGGTGACTATTGGTGCTTGGGAGAGCCTCCCAACAGACTTCGACTGGAAGCCCTTCAAGGTTGACGAGGGGAGAACCACCAAATTCAAAATGGAAATCAGTGCGTCTGTCACGTTCTGGAGAAAGTAAGGAGTAATGCACTGATAGTGAGATGCCCCGGTAGGATTTGGGATGCGGCTCTGACAATTGCTTTAGAGAGTCTTCCGGAAAACCTTCGATATCTCGAATGATAACGACGATAGGATTTGCAAGTACTCCCTCTCTGAGAGGTAGATCTTGTTCAGCCTTTGGCACCCGCATATCGCAGCGTATCTCGATTCCAACAACGATCCGGAGCAAAATGCATACCTTCTACACATGGAGTACTGCGACATGGGCGACCTCAAAGGCAGGCACGGCTTGTCTTTGCCTTCGAAAGCAGGCAAGACAAGAAGTTCGGATATGTTGCTACAGACAATGGATCCGCGTCTACAAGCCGTCCGTTGGACGGAATATCTCTCTGGGCACCAATTTGGCGATTAGGCTCAGCTCTTGCTTATCTTCACCATGGCTTGACCCTGGGACACGAGAATGAATACGGCGTGTTTAAGGCGGCTTTTGATAGGTCGTGGTCTTGCATTATCCACCGGGACGTGAAACCGGCAAATGGTACCTAGCATCATGCACATGGAGTTGGTCATTCCAGATACTGACGCTTCGTTGTAGTTGTGATACAGAGCACTGAAAACGGACAGCATGTCTTCAAACTTTGCGACCTAGGTATTGCTACATCAGCTAAAGAGGGACCAAATCAGAGTACCACCCAGTTCATCGGAAATGAAGGACTGAAGCCACCAGTAAGTATCTAGCAAAGCAGTCAATTACCCTTTTCCTTCATCGAAAACTCATGCATTTGCGGGGGGAACTGGATTAGTGTTCCAAAGCGGTGGCCCGAGGATATGAGGCTGCTATTCCATAGGAAATAGCATCAGGCGACCTCTAGACAACGAAAGCCGATATTTACTATCTCGGAGGTATGCAACCTTTGGTCATTCACACTAGATTACTAATTCGACTAACGTGAACATATAAACTATTCGCCTAACGAGTAAATTAAAGAACGACTTACTTGACACGATAGCTTTTGAAAACTTCATAGATGTTGCTAAAAACGGCGACGAGAGTGACAGGATGAGTAGTCTCTCGGTCATGTAAGAGGCCTGCCATGTGCTGAGAAGCAGTGGCAGGATAGGAGAGTTGCCGTCTTCGGTCGTCGGTGAGATAATGGTGGTGGATTCCGTTCTAAGCTGTGATCAAGGCGGGTATTTACTGCAGGCATTCAAGTCTGTTGCTGAGCTTCTGGATGACGGCCTTCCTTTCACGGATGAAAAGGTCAAGGAGCACCGCATCCAGACCGTTAAGCGGCTCAGATTACTCCTCGAATACTGCGCTGAGGAGCCATTCGAGGAGCATCCCTACGAGTACTCGGCGCATTTGCCAGTCCTTCTCGGGATGCATCCGGAACTCGACAAGCTGCTGTGCAATAAATTCATTGATCCAGTTGTTCGATGGAAACAGTCCGGTTGAACGCCGCTACATCTTGTGGCGCAAGAGAGCAGTCAAGTATCCGTCGACTCGCTTCTACGGCACGGAGCTGACTGGCATGTGCCGGATGTGCATGGACGGCTCCCGGGCGAGTGCGCGAAGGAAGCGGGCATCGAGAAGATGGCAAGGCAGGTCGGGGTAACGTTAGTTTGGGATAATGCTAAGCTAGTGGTGCGCTAGGAATGAACAGAGAGCAGGGAATCCTACGGGGTAGTCTCAGTCTGGAGCAAAATCGGGTTTTTACGGCGGTGACATGGTCAAGTTACATGTGCTCTTGTTGATAGTCTACAATCAAACTACTGCCTCCACATACTGTCAAATACAGCCATCAATGCATCCATTCAAGACAAGCAGGATAAAAAAAAGAGGGGGGTTCGGTTAGGGGCCGTTCAATATTATACCGTACACTATCTTAACCCTGGCGGTGCAGCCCGATCAGACCATTTCTACAAAAGATGACGAAAGAGTCGTGCGATGCCAGCGCCGCACATCAAGCCGCGAACGGCGTCCAAATAAAGCCCCGCATTCCCCGGACACGGCGCCGAACTTCATCAGAGCAACCCCTCTTCCGATCCGGTCCCAAACCCGGCGGCGAAAATTTTCAACACGGCTCCTGCCGGAGCTCCGGACTTTTATCTAATGTCCCAGCACAACCTCCTTGCCCTTCTCCCAGTTATCGAGACTCTCCTTGATGTTGACCCAGTAGCGTAGGCGGACAGCCTCATGCTTGGCGGCGTCGACGTCATCGTGCTGGAAGGCATGCTCGAGGGCCTGCTCGCTTGCCGCAATGCGTCCGTCGTTCTCCTCGCGGAGGCCTTGGAGGTCCGCTTCTGACTCGGCATCTTCCATCTCCTCGTGGGCCTCGAGGACCTGCATCAGCAGCTCGGGCTCCTCGACCTTCAGCGCCTCGTCGTTGGCTACGTCGACACCGCGCAGGGCGAGTAGGTATTGCGCGCGCGTGAGCGGGTTGGTCAGGGTCTTGTAGGCTTCGTTGATACGAGCCGACGTCGCCTCGGCTCGCACCTTATTCTCGGCCGGGTGCATGTCCGGGTGGGCGCGGGCTTGCAGGCGGAGGAACTCGCGGCGGAGGGCACGCGTATCGATAGGGAAATGGCCCGAGGGCGGGGGTCCGTCGGGGAGCGTCTCGGGGAAGAGATCATAGTGCGTCTGGGGCGGCGATGCTGGCGGTGGTGATGAGGGCGCAACGGACTCGGAGGGCGCGGGGGAGCCGGAGGCCCGGCGGGCCTGGAAGAGGACCGGCGACGGTGATGACAGACCCCGGACGGCGGCGAGGCGCCCGAGGGTAGATGCGGCGGTGCCGATGGGAGTCGCGACGGCGGATGGGCGTGTCGTGGCAGGCAGGGCGGCGAGGGATGATGCTCGGCGAACTCGGAGACGACATCGGACACAAAGCCGAGAGAGGTCGCGGGCAGCCGCGACGGAAGCGACAGAGGGTCGCATGTTTGGGTTTGGGCTGGAAAACGACAGAAACAAGGTCGCGGAAATTTAACGCAGTAGGCAGCGCAGTAGGAAGAGGGCCAAGAGCACAAAGTGAGGTCGAAAGGCGCGATATGCCGTGTCGGGTCGGGTTCTTCGGGTTCTTGGAGCATAAGACGATGACGCTGGGAACGGGTAGAATTAATTCAAAGGCGTGGCTAGTGACTGGTGGCTAGTGACTGTCTAGCGCGGCGAATGCAGAGAAAAGACCGAGTCGTCGATCGGCGGTCGGACAATCAATGGAGAAATGTGGCGGGCCGAGAAGGGAAAGTGGGGGAGAGCGGGTAGGGGAAGTGGGGGCAAATCGTGTGGCGGGCACCTTCCCTGCGCGCTATTGGTGGGTGTAGGTGTGACGAAGAAAATGGGGGAACATTTGGGGATATTTGCCAGCGAAATCCGGGGTTGGGCCAGCGGTCAGTGGTCGGTCGGACGAGCTCGGCAGGCGAGCTCGGCGTCCAGTCCGATGACAAGAAACAGGGCCGCCGCTAACTGGGCAGTTCCAGTGGTCCAGTGCGCCCAGCGATTGATTCCATGGTTACAGTGGCTCGACAGTCCAATCACCGGCTGGGCAAATCGCCAAGCTGGAATGGTCGCCGTCAATCAGCCGTCTCTGGACTCGACAACCGACAATGGAAAGATAGAGAGGTGTTAAATCCGTACTCTGAGAGAAGAGACGACAAGGGCATGGGTTGCCTGTAGCAGAGCTTCTCTCCCGTCTTACTGTTCTCCTGGGGGGGGGTTTCCTTTTTTTTTTTTTCCCTTTCCCTGTCTCTCTCCCTCTTCTATCTCATTTTTCTTCCTCCCATCACGTTACCGGGAATACCATTCCGAGAAACGAGGCAAAGAGATAGAGAAAGGCGAACACACAACTCAAGAGAGAGAGCGCAAGCGAGAGAAAAGAAGAGACACACAGAGACAGAGAGCCGCATGGAGTTCGCCTAATAACCCACTTGCTTCTCACTAATACTCACTAGCCCCGGTCATCCATCCATCCATCCATTATCCATCCCGCCCCCAAAGTCGAAGCCCGCCCGCCCAGCTTTTTCTTCTTCGGCCTCTACTCCCGCAGCTAAATCCTAATTACCGGCATATCCCCCAATGCAACGGGTCAATGGCCGCCGAGTCTCATAGATCCCTCCACGACGTCCAATTCTTGCTCAACGCAACAACTACAGCAACCACCATCTCAACAACCGCAATCACCACGAGATAGAGAGATAAAAAGAGAGAAAGACGATCGGGTATTGTTCCTTCTTCCTCTCTGCTTCTGTAGACACAGGCACCATGGCCAAGGTCTTTGACGCCGCCGAAGGTACGTCGCCCATTCCCAAACCACAAATTGCGCCCTCCGACAACCCCTTACCAAAACACCACGTCCCACGCCCATTGCCGACCTTCACTAACATTCACCGACTTCACTCTTCAGTGGCAAAACACAACACGGCAGACAGCTGCTGGGTTGTCCTCTACGGCAAGGTCTACAACGTCACAAACTTCCTGCCAGAACACCCCGGCGGCAAGAAGATCATCCTCAAGCTCGCCGGCAAAGATGCCACCGAGGAGTACGACCCTGTCCACCCGCCCGGCATCCTCGAGGAGAACCTCCGCCCCGAGGACTTTCTCGGCACCGTCAACGAGGACTCGCTCGCGCCCTCCGAGGCCGCTGACGCAAAGGACACTAACAAGGACTCGGATGAGCCGCCGCCGCTGGGCTCCCTCATGAACCTCGACGAGATTGAGGAGGAGGCCACAAAGCGCATCTCCAAAAAGGCCTGGGCCTACTACTTCTCGGCCAGCGACGACCTGAGATCAAAGACGTTCAATGGCCTCGTCTACCAGAAGATCCTCCTCCGCCCCCGCGTCTTCGTCGACTGTACTGCCTGCGACCTCACCACCAGCTTCCTCGGCCACAAGGTCGGCCTCCCCTTCTTCGTCGCTCCCGCTGCCATGGCGCGTCTCGCCCACCCCGACGGCGAGCAAGGCATTGCCAAGGCCTGCGCCCGCTTCGGCGCCATGCAGATCGTCTCCAACAACGCCTCCATGACCCCCGAGCAGATCGTCGAGGGCGCCGCTCCCGGCCAAGTCTTCGGCTGGCAGCTGTACGTGCAGAACCAGCGCGAGAAGAGCGAGGCCATGCTCAAGCGCATCAACGCCATGCGCGACCACTACAAGTTCGTTGTCCTGACTCTAGATGCACCCGTTCCAGGAAAGCGCGAGCTCGACGAGAAGTCCAACTTTGACTTCTCCGACACGAGCCCGGCGAGCGGCGAAGCCACGCCGGCCAAGGGCGGCGTGGGACAGCAGCTCTTCTTCGGCACTGCCGCCGACTTGACGTGGAAGACGACACTGCCGTGGTTGGCAGAGCACACCGACCTGCCCATCGTATTGAAGGGTCTGCAGACTCATGAGGATGTCTACCTGGCTGCCAAGTACGCGCCCCAGGTCAAGGCCGTGATCCTGTCCAACCACGGCGGTCGCGCACTCGACACGGCGCCCCCCGCGATTCACACGCTGCTCGAGGTTCGCAAGTACTGCCCGGAGGTGTTGAGCAGGCTCGAGATTCTTGTCGACGGAGGTATCAGGCGGGGAACGGACATCGTCAAGGCTCTTTGCCTCGGTGCCACGGGCGTGGGCATCGGACGAGGTGCGTTATACGGTCTCGGCGCCGGAGGCCAAGCCGGTGTCGAGCGTGTGTTGGAGAGTAAGTTTTGAATCCGGACGATCAAACCACGGAAGCCGGTTTACTAATGCGTAAACTCCACAGTCCTCGAGGGCGAGACGGCGACCTGTCTGCGGCTGATGGGAGCCAAGAACATCTCGGAGCTGGGTCCCAGATTGGTAAGATCTTCCCCCAGAGTCCCCAGACTTCCCCCCAGACTCGGTCGGTCTTGGCGATCTCAACTAACCTTGGTCGGCAGATAAACGCTCGCAGTGTGGAGCGAGACATCTACGATGGCGATCCGGGGCTCGAGCGGAGAGGCCTGTGGTCAAGGTCCAAGCTGTAAAGTACTACTATTCGGAGCGGAGCAGAGCGCATCAATTTCAGATGCCAAACGGAGCCTCGGCTTCACGGGCGAAGAAGCCCCACCCCTGGCGGAGCGGGCGCCCGCGACGGCGGTGGCTTTCGGGCATGACGTTTTGCGCTTGCACCATGCAGACCGGGTTTCTACTACGTCTAGGGTGACGCAGATACGGAAACGAAATCCAGAACAGACGAGAAGGTTAAGAAAAGAGGCATTTCGTGTGAAGAGAAGGAGTTGAATGATGGGGTGACTGGTGGCTGATGGCTGATGGCTGAGTCAAGGTGTTGCGTCAAATGCCGTAAAGGCGAGGTGAGAAACATGCTAGATGTTTTGTTACGTTAGAACCATGTTAGTATAAGAAATTGAATGTAAAGGCTAAGGTGAGCCTGCTTGATTCGTTGGCACAATTCGGCTGACCGGCCTGCGGCACAATCAGTATGCTCATCAGTAATTCAGTCCAAAATCCAGTCCAAACCCTCAACTCTCGAATCCTCGTGAAAATGACCTGGGAGGGAGGCTTGCCCCCGGCCGTCATGGACGGGACTGACCAATGGGAGTGCGTCTTTCACCGGAGCATGTCCCATCCTAGGCGGAGGTCCATAATCGTCGTAGTACCGTGCAGGCTGGAATGGGTGCCTCTTCTCTGCAGGGACGGGGGAGTCAAATGACAACGGTGACACCGCATGCGTTCCCCAGCTGCGAAGCAACCCACCCACCACCACCATCACAATCTTTTTGCTTCCTCTTTCTCGTATCCCCGGCCTTGTCTTTTAGTTGGTGGCCACCGGGCCGGTTGGTGCTTTTCGCCTCCCCGGGTCTCAGAGCTTGTGCGGAGAAGAGCAATAGGTGTGTGATAAGTAAAGCTGAAAAGATAACCAAAATAACAACCAAAAATAGATGGTTTAGTAAAGCCAGCGTGGCAAAGCACGCGAAAGACAAAAAACTTTCCCTGGCCGTGGCTTCTGGCTTCGCGAGAACCTCCCGTGTCGAAAGGAGGCTCTCGGACTTGACACATCCACGTTGCAGTGGCGCGTTGCGGCATGGTCGACTGGCGAAGCGCATTCGGCTCTTTTGACGTTTGTTTGGCCACCATCCGTCTAACCTTAAAATACGCAGGGAGGGCTGAAAAGGTTGGCGTGGGAACTTGGAAGTTCTTGCAGTGCTGACAAGCTGGGCTGGCAACTGGCAGCCCTCAAGAGGTTGTGTCTCCATCCTGTTCGGGGATTAGCTCCCTTGCCACTCGTTTGGTTGGCGATATACACGCGACACTTCGACTCCTCACCGAGAAGAAGGGGTAGGGGAAAGCCCTTTCTTGCGGCGTATTGGCTTGGCTTCCTCTGTGTGGTCAAGTCAGTTGCATCCATGATTGTTTTTCCTTGCTTCTTTCTTCAGCTTCACTGTCACTTCATCCGCCCATCCCGCCACCAGCCGCTCGTCCTGTTAGACTAACTGGGCAGTCGAACTGTCCGATCCAGGATGCGGCATCTTTCAGGGCGTGCAACCATGGAAATCAGATCACCGTAAGCCCGACCTTCTGGTGCCTGACATGTGATGTTCCACATCCCCGACCTGGCAACCATCTCGGTCTTCTCCCGTTGCTGTACTTTGTCGCAGACGGAAGCCCGATAGTTTTCTCCTCGCTCTCGAAACAATTTCTGTAACCCTCGAAGCGGTGTTGTCCCGGTTTCTCGATTCGTCAGAGCACACCACCACCCTTTGTTGAAGGAATGACGAAGTTTTCGGTGACACATGACGGAGGTGAAGGAGGAGGGTTGCCACCAACCTTCCCCATCTCAAGGCTCTTTAGCCCTTAACCAGAAGCCCAGAAGAGAAGGAAGGGTTGGCTTAAAGCGGCGACAGGTTGCATCCAGGATGTTATAATTGTTTGCCATGCATTGCTATTTGTTGGCTGCCCAGTAGACTAACAAGGACTGGTGTATTTGGGAAATGGCTTCAAAACCAGTCAATCGACTGTTGGACAGAGCGGCGAGACCCCTTCGTCGAGCCACCGCCAAATGTCAACCGCGTCAGACAAGGCGTCAAAGGCGCCGACAGAGGTTCTTGACTGTGGTTGTCCCAGCTCGGCCCTTCTCCCGTCCGCCACAGCGGCCACAGAGGCCACACTTCAGCAGGGGGGGTGTGTGTGCATGTGTTTGTGCGGTCTCACCAGCAAACGTCCTGCGGTCGCGAAATGAAGGGATGGGGCCACTTCCGGTTGTTGGTTCTTCTGCTTCTTTCCTTTTTTTCCCCCCTTCCCTCCTCTTCTCTCATTCCCTTTTTCATGTGGGTGTCACAAGATGCCGAGGAACCTCGAATCCGCCAGCGAGGAGAAGAGAGGAGAAATCGACAAGGGACCTTTTCGCTAGCAGGCCAATACGACCAGGGAGCCCTGAAAGGCGCTCGCTCGCGCTACCCCAGAAGCGCGATGGGGCTCCCGATGGACTCCACGCGGGGCAAACCTGGGGAATAGCGCCGGTGCTTTCTCATCGGCCAATTGCCTCTTTGGGAAGTCCACGCCCGAGTCGAGATGCAAAGGAACATGGGCGAGGAGATCAACGGCGATCTAGTCTCTCTCCGGGAGAGCCAGTCACCGACCACTTTGCGCTGTGCTGTGCCGTAGCCGTAGGTTGACTTCTTCTGCGTAGTGTATTACTACGTAGTACTTAACTCTGGCGTTGTTTCCCATTCTCTTTCCGAATCGTTGCGGTTGACTCTTGGCTTGCCTCTATTGGACTTGCTGACTGACTGACTCCTCGACATCGCCCGCAAGACAAGACATCTATTATCGTATCGCACCGTCGTTTCCCACGTCTTGCTTAGACCCCTTTACTCGTCGTCGCCTGGGTCCATCCCCTCGACACAAACCACCACCCACAGCGACTCCCGTTTGATTCGCGACCATGTCCGACAAGCAGGAATACACCCAGACGGAGGGCCCCGCCGTCATTAAGACCAAGAAGAGAACATGCGCGCGACACTGTAAGCGCTTTTGGTGGATCTACCTCATCCTCTTCCTCATCCTCGTCGCCGTGATCGTTCCCATAATGTAAGTCAACAACCCGTTCCAATCCCCCATTGGCCAGGTCGATGTTTCGCAGACAGGTCTAACACAGCTGACCGTCTCGCAGCATCCTTGTCATTGTCCCCAAGGTTGCTCAGAGTAAGATGAACGACGCCAAGCTCGAGCTCCAAGGCGTCAACCTCCTCCAAACCGAGAGCAACGCCTACCACCTGGAGATCAACTCCACCATCAAGACGGACGGCAGCATCAAGGCCGACATCGACTCCTTCGAGGGCGATATGTACCTTGAGGACTACGAGCCGCACACGGCCTTCGCGACCCTCCAATTCCCGGAAACCAACGCCAACAAGCACCAAGTCGTCAATGTCAGCCAGGACATCAACATCACCGACATGAAGGCCTTCACCCGCTTCAACATCTGGTTCCACAACAACGAGACCGTGCGCATCACCATCAAAGGCAAGACAAAGGTCAAGCCCCATGGTCTGTCCCGCAAGTATGGCGTCACCTTCAAGAAGACCGTGACCGTCAAGGGCCTAAACCACTTCGATGGCACCGAGGTCACCAACGGACACATCTCCATTGAGAAGAACGACGACGGCAAGAACTTCAACGGCACCGTCAACATCCCCAACGCCTCCGTCTTCACTCTAGACATTGTAAGTTGCCCGCATAAAAAGTGACTTCGTTTGGAATACTTTGCTCACCACTTTTTCAGGGTAACGTCACATTCCACAATTACATAGGCAACGAAGAGGTCGGCACCCTCTACATCGAAAACCTGCTTCTCACACCTGGTGACAACATCCTCAACATCACCGCCACCATGGACCAGCTCTCCATCCTCCAATCAGCCGCCCTGCCCGCCTACTGCAAAACGGGCATCATCCCATTTAAGCTGCTGGGCAAGTCGGTGAAGAACGGCGGCGAGAACCTCAGCTATTTTGCTGCTGCTCTTGCCAGCTCCAACCAGACTGTCGAGATTGATATCGGCACCATCATTAAGAACGACTTGGGGACCACAGTCAAGTGCAGGTCTTAAATGAGTAATGTGACGAAGTCTTGTCAAGAATCATTTCCTCTTAGTTCTGGTTGTATCTTAGGTTTGAGGATAGGTTGAGGGGACCATCGGGAATTTCTTCGTACATGTTCAGGTTGTGCGCATTGCAGTGTGACGCGCCGATAGGGCTTCGGTCTAGAGATAATATCGGGTGGGTGATGGTCAGGTGGCAGGCGCATTCTGATTCAATGATACCTTATGATGCAGATCATCACCTAGAACCAAAGGTCGCCAAGCTCCAATGTTGAAACTGTCCTTTCTCTCATATTTGGGTATCATTCCAGTCCATGTTTCTTCCCAAATAGTGTGGACCCATCCACCTTGAGGGCTTGATGATGCAAGTCAATAGCTTTGTTAGCCTTTATCTCCATCCACCTTTGCGCTTCTCTCCACGAGAAATCCCTGCGCCGGAAGTGCTCCCGCCAGCCGGAGCCGTGGAGGGAACGAAGTCAATGGCGGTCCTCCCACCGCTTGCCTTTTCTGCATCCCTATCTTTCGCTAGCTTTTCAACGCTCCGTCGCAGCTTATCCTTGAAGGCCCACTCGGGAAACCCATTAGGATCCCACAGGTCAGTGGCCACAGTCGTCGAATACTGGCTTCCTTCATCAATCTCAACGAAACCCATCAGTTTGTCCATCAAGCTAGGGTTTTTCAACGCCGATGACTGGTCTAGCTTCGCGTTGAAGTGGACGCCTTTCTTCTTGAGTTCTAGAAACTGCTCGAACTTCTTATTCGCGCCGGGTTGTGGTGATCCGGGAGGCGACGGGGGAATGTCCATGTTAGGGACAGAGGGAAGCGTAAGATCACGCAACAGGGCACGGTTGGCCGAGTATGGTGACGCAGGAGCCTGGCCTGACTCGTCTTCTTCGTTCATAACTGCCTCATCCACGGGCGGAAGTGATGGTCCTAGAGGCACGGCATTTTGCTGGACTGGGCCGAGAACTGCCGGTTTTTGTTTTGATGGTGCTTGTTCTGCGCGGTTCTTTTTAGCTGTCGTAGTTATGAGTATCACGAACAAACCACGTATAATTGAAACTCAAATGAATTAATGTGAGGTAATCACTCACTTGAACTAGTAATCAAGGTTGGATTTTCGTTATCGCCCTTTTCTACCGAAAGAGTAGGGACCGTTGTTGTCGTCGGTACCTTGTGAATCTCAACGTTAATACGCTGCTCTCAAGGTGATCCTCATCAATATATACCTTCACAGGGACTGTATCCTCGAGTTCTTCTTCCTCTTCGCTGCTTGCGTATTCGACGAGCCCGGCCATTTCGAAGTGATGTGGCGAAGGGTGGTGAAAAACGAGTTGTAGAGTTGCATGAGATGAGATGGGATGGGGTGCTATACCGAGGCAGCAAAGGCAGGAACAAACGGAAACCATTCTTGGCTTAGCGTGGCCCGTAGTGGGACCGTCGCGCTGACGGGAAAACTTCGGCCTATCAGCCGCAACCTTTGACCAGTATCCAACTGTTCGTGCCTTGCCTCGTGAATAGACGTCTTCATCCAGACCACCCCTCCTCTGATCTTCTCATCTGCATCCATCCTCGTAAGGCTGCAGAGACATCCTCGGAATCTTGCATGTTCGTCTTCCGACACGAAAACATCCACCCAGGCTCCAGCTTCGCGATACTTCGAAAGCCGCCACGCGCCGTTGCAGGCACCGCCAACGCCTCAGCTACGTAAAAAGTAGTACTCACCAACGTAGTGTCCTGCTGAGCCTGCGAGACCGCAACAATGGCTCGGCCAAGAGACTCGCGCTCACCAAGTCATGCAGGCAGTCCTAACAGCTCACGCCGTCCCCGCAAAGATGACGACCGACGGGAGAGGGATCGCCGCGATGACGGGAGAGACCATCCTCGGGGGGCGAGGTCGCGCAGTCCCGATGTGAGGAGATACGACCGCAACGCCCGCGGGCTCTATTCTGACGAGATGCTCCATGAACAGCCCCGATACCGCGACCGAGACCGTGATAACAGAGATCGCGGCCGAGACCGCGACAACTTCCGCCGCAGAGACCGCTCGCTAGATCGACGAGACGATGACTACTATCGTGGTGGACGTCGCGACCGCCGAGATGGGGACCGCCGCAGGTCGCGAGACCGCTTTGACGACAGAAATCGATCTCCAGACCGCCGACAGAACCGTAGCCGGGGTGGTGACAGGGACTTCAGAAGGCGAGACGACTCCCGCGACCGAACGCGTGGGAACCGCGAAGGTACGGCTGACTCCCATGCGCGTAGCAATCGCGATGAGGGTCGCCATCAAAGGACGTCGCTAGGTGACAGCGACAACGCAGCCAGCAACGAGGTTCGTCGCCCCGATCTTCATGCGAGAATAACTCCCGTTGACAGAGGGCAGGCGCAGAAACCAAAGGCTACCGCTTCTCAGGCCGAGATTGATAAGAAGGCCGAACGACTTGCGAAGCTTGAGGCCTGGAAGAAGAAGAAGGAGATTGAGAGCCAGAAGCAGAAAGAAGTCAATCCGAGTCAGACCCGAAATCTCCTCGCTGAGATGGACATGAAGGCTAGTGGCGCGTCATCCAGAACAGTATCTCCCATCGTTTCCGCTGCTGCTTCACCCGTATCTAAGGATTCTCCTGGCGTTGCGTCCCCTGCGGCGTCTTATACCGGCAAATTCGATCCAAAGGCTATCGCAAAAAAGTCTGCAGCTTCCAGGTCCCACGACGTTGCGAAGCCTGTTCTAGGGGCGCTTGGTGTTCAACCTGAGAAGTTGTCAGTAACTGTAAAACAAGCGGCAACCGGTATGTCACCATTTTCCCCATATATTCTGAACAATACTGATGAATGGCATTCAGCCTCTGCTCTTCCCGCGAACCGACTCAAAACCAGTGGCTTCGGCTTTGCAAAGTCGCATGCAGAGAATGAGAAGCTCGCTAGCAAGCGTAAGCTCGATTTAGACGAGGAAGACACCACAAAGCGAAAACTCACAAAGCTACCTGCCCTTCCAATCGAGGCTGACGATACCCCTTACGCTGATCAGGATGAGGATGATGAATCAGATGGCGATAATTTCGCAGAAACCGAAGAAGAGGCAGCCGCCGCTGCTCGCGCTGCTCATGAGAGACGTTTGCAGGCGGAGGCAGACCAAGCAGACCAGGAATCGAAGACGACGGAGACTCAGGTTAACGGTGAGGTAACCAATGATAAGGCAGCCGAAGGTGAGGCAATCATGGAAGAGAAACCTCAGGCACCAGTCCCACCAGAGCAGATGGACGTGGATGAAGGTGACGGCGTAGACCCATTGGACGCGTTCATGGCTGATCTTAAGCAAACGGACGTCAAGAAGCCTACCAAAACATCTACGACGGTGAAGAAGGTTCAGGAGCCCGAGGCCTACTTCAGTGACGATGACTATGCCTTCAAGGCTAAGGAGGAGGGCGACCCCAATGCTTTCCTGGCGATGACGAACAAACGGAAGAAGAAAGATATTCCCAGTATCGACTACAGCAAAATCGAAATTCAGCCTATCAGAAAGAACTTTTGGGTGGAACCTGCTGAGCTCGCCTCTCTCACTGAGGCTGAGGTAGCAGATCTCCGGCTAGAGCTGGATGGCATCAAGGTGAACGGAAAGGATGTCCCAAAGCCCGTCCAGAAATGGGCTCAGTGTGGCCTGACACGGCAAACCTTGGATGTAATTGACAACCTTGGTTACGAAAAGCCTACAACGATCCAGATGCAGGCGGTTCCGGCCATCATGTCTGGTCGCGATGTAGTGGGTGTAGCAAAGACCGGATCTGGAAAGACGGTTGCCTTCCTGCTTCCCATGTTCCGGCATATCAAGGACCAAGCTCCGCTCAAGGATACAGAAGGGCCCATCGGACTGATCATGACTCCAACGCGAGAGTTAGCCACACAGATCCACCGCGACTGCAAACCTTTTCTGAAGATGACGGGCCTTCGTTCAGTGTGTGCATACGGAGGCGCTCCCATCAGGGAGCAAATTGCGGAGCTGAAACGAGGTGCCGAGATCGTTGTCTGCACGCCCGGGCGGATGATAGATTTGCTGGCCGCGAACCAAGGCCGGGTGACCAACCTCAAGAG
The DNA here is from genome assembly GCA_003385265.1 of Neonectria hederae. Taxonomy (NCBI): domain Eukaryota; kingdom Fungi; phylum Ascomycota; class Sordariomycetes; order Hypocreales; family Nectriaceae; genus Neonectria; species Neonectria hederae. The sequence goes on from QGQB01000239.1 coordinate 134,873, forward strand.
AGTCTCTTATGTGGTCCTGGACGAGGCCGATCGGATGTTTGACATGGGCTTTGAGCCCCAGGTGATGAAGATTTTTGCCAACATGCGTCCAGATAGACAGACGATTCTATTTTCGGCAACGATGCCGCGGATTATTGACTCTCTGACCAAAAAAGTCCTCAAGTCCCCCGTTGAGATCACCGTTGGCGGACGCAGCGTCGTGGCAAAGGAAATCGAGCAGATTGTTGAGGTCCGGGAGGAAAGCACGAAGTTCTTGCGGATCCTCGAGCTTCTCGGCGAACTCTACGACCGAGACGAGGACGCACGCACACTGATATTCGTTGAGCGTCAAGAGAAGGCGGACGATCTGCTCAAAGAGTTGATGATGAAGGGTTATCCTTGCATGTCAATCCACGGAGGCAAGGATCAGATCGACCGAGACTCCACCATTGCAGACTTCAAGAAGGGTGTGGTGCCAATTCTGATTGCCACGTCGGTGGCAGCCCGCGGACTCGACGTCAAACAGCTCAAACTTGTCGTCAACTACGATGCCCCAAATCACCTGGAAGACTACGTCCACCGTGCTGGACGTACTGGGCGTGCCGGAAACACGGGCGTGGCAGTAACATTCGTCACCCCCGAGCAGGAAAACTGTGCGCCGGGCATTGCAAGGGCGCTGGAGCAGAGTGACCAGCCAGTACCCGAACGTCTCAATGAGATGAGAAAAGCGCACCGCGAAAAAGTCAAATCCGGAAAGGCAAAGGATACGTCGGGCTTTGGTGGTAAGGGCTTGGACAGGCTTGACCAGGAACGAGAGGCAGCCCGCCTTCGTGAGCGTAAGACCCACAAGGCGGAGGGTGAAGAGGAGGAGGACAAGGAAGAGAAGAAGGACGACGAGGAGAAGGCGGAGAAAGCGCTGAACGCCATCAGGGCAGCAGCATCAGGAGTTCAGTCCCGCGAGACGGCGAAGGCAGAGCAGCCAGAGGTGAAACCTGTGCAGCCAATCATTCATGGTCCGACTGCCAGTACCAAAGACGGCAAAACCAAGGACCCGCTCGACAAGGTCAGTTCTGCTGTCAGCGCCATCAACAGCCGTCTGGGCAAGGCCGGTCAACTGCGTGCTGGCCAGCCCATCGACAACAAGGGCCCCGATGCGGGAGCATACCACGCTACACTCGAGATCAACGATTTCCCGCAGAAGGCCAGATGGGCAGTCACCAACCGAACCAACGTGGCCAAGATTTTAGAAGCGACTGGTACCTCCATCACCACCAAAGGCAACTTCTACCCGCTGGGCAAAGAGGTGCCGGCTGGAGCCGAGCCGAAGTTGTACATTCTCATCGAGGGCGATACCGAGGTTGTTGTCAGCTCGGCCCTGAGCGAACTGACACGGTTGTTGAGGGAGGGGACAATTGCGGCGGCAGATGCGGACAGCCGAGCCCCTGCAAGTGGCAGATACACCATTACCTGAGGTTCGCCATGATCGAATTTTCAGCAGATGTCAAGATCGAAAGAGGAGAAAATACTGTATTGGGGAAAATTGTTCGATGGGCGTTGCGGTGGGAAAGGAGCCACTGGGCGGTTCACCGTGTATGGGTTTTCAAGGAGTTAATGGATGGTGGATGGTGGATATAACTGTCTAGTAAAAGGAACAAACTTAGGGTTCTCATTCGCAAACAAAGTTGCTGGTTAGCCCATTCATCGTTCACCAGGAAATAAAAAACCGCTTCATGAAGAATGTACAATGCAAATATCGCTGTCGACAGCTTACTTCTCTCTTCGTCCCCTCATTAGCACTCCCTCCTCATCAGTCTCTACATTACACTCGCCGACGGTGCCTTCGCTGACAGCAACGTAGGATTTCACTCCCACCTTTGGATCTGAGTGTCCTGCGAACTCTGATTCTGATGCCTTTGGGTAGTGCTAGCGTCGTTGAGATGTGCCAACTGGGACTTCTTCTGCTGCGCGGAGAGCTGGGTCTGAAGCTTTCCACCGCCTGCTGAAGAGGCTTTGGCTCGTGCCTAGAACAAGGGTTAGCTGAGTCAGGAATTATGCGGCCGTTAGGAATCAAGGCGGGTTCGGGGGGACTAAGAGGGCGGAGAGTGAAGGGCAAAGCATATAGAGGTCATCCACGGTTGTGTGTCAGTGTGTCAGTGTGAATCTCCCGGCTATTACGTGCCGTGGGGGGGCGGTTCGGGCGAGTGATGTGATACGGGTAATTAGAGATGAGGAATTGGTGATAGGGGAGAAGGGTTGTTTTGTTTACTTACCTCTGCTGCTTCAGCGGCCTTCCGTCGTGCCTCATCCTGGGTACTACTCGACGATGCTGTCGCCTGTGCCGAGCCACCACCACCCAGCGTGCGCGGAGGGCCTCCGATCTTCCTCGGCACAGGGGCCGTTGTTGGTGCTGGCGGTGGAGCCGATCCCAAGACACGGCCAGGTTGGTCGAAAGCGTCAGATTCGGTCTTGCCGCAGCAATTGCCCATGGTGGGTGTGTGTGTGTGTGTGCCGTTGGGGAGAAAAAAGGGGGGCGGGGGGGGGGAGGATTCAAACGTTGAACACCTCGGTAAGGATACTTTGCAAGAGATTGGATCTGTAACTGACAGAAATAGTGCGGGGAAGAGTGAAGGAGCGAGTTGTGGACGGATGGTGAGGATATGGCGATGCGATGGATGCTGCGCCTCGAGGGAGCTTACGACGTCACCCGCGGTCTGCACTCTGCACTTCAGCCTGCAAGTAATTATTCGTTCGCAACGGCACCTGTGCTCTGCAGTGTACAGCGAAGGGGGAAGCGGGGGGGCGGGAGGGGCAAACGTCCGGGGATAAGTGGGGGGATGCTCGTAGATCACACAGTGAGGCTGGAGAGAGAGTTTTGCTCAGCTTGGGAACTTTGGCAAACACTAAAATCTGAAGTCGATGGTTGGCAACTTTGCAGGTCGGGCAAGGATTAAGAAGGATGATTAAGTCGCCAATGTACAAAGTACACGATTCGTCGTTATGGTGTGTAAGTGTGTGAGTATTGCGAGTGTATGAGTGTTGTGAGTGTGTGTGAGTGAGTGAGTGAGTGAGCGGCTGGTTCCGTGGTTTGAAGAATGCGCGAGCGGGGTACGTGCGTTCAGTTCCTCTGGCCACTCTGTTCGGCCGCAGGTACTACCAAAAGTAATTTAAGTTAGGCATGATTGCGGCGACATGCACGAACTGAAAGAGCTTGCAGCGCCCAATGCTAACTTATTCGTTCAGCCGTTCGGATACTGCGATGTAACGTGCACCTGTTCTGCCTATCCTGTCCCGTAACCTGCCAGTGCACTCTGGCGGCCGGTGCGCAATCTAACTCCAACTCTTGCATCTGAGTTATAGGCTACCGACGACAACCATCGAAAAAAAATTTAATGCGCCGCCGTTACTCGCCCCGGAGCACCGTTACTGTATCTGTGACGCCAGGTACACACCTGGTAAGGTTGGGTTCGATTCCTAACAGCGCTACCTGTGCTGACAGCACACCACCTGGCATCCAGGCGGGTAGCTACCCCTCACACCCTCCATTAAACTCGCAGATATACAGAAAACATAGTTAAGGTTAGCCACGGGAGTTGTTTCAGGTGTTGACAGAGGTGTCTGGGAATTGGGGAAAAGGTGCACACCGCATTGTGTCCGCTGGAGATGAGGAAGTTAGCCCGCCTAAGAATGGCACATGGCGGCCCTCTCTGTCAGTGATATATTTTTGGAGTGTTTACTTCGTTGGTAGCTTCCAATTAGGCCAATGCCACATTGCATACCTGGTTCTAGTTAGTTTCTCGTTGACATATTTACAAACGTCGTTTTACTACGATATTTTAGCCTCAGGTTCAGGGTACTTTCACGACCCAACAAAGTAGTGGTCTTCTTGTAGGTAACGTCGACCCTGAATGCCTGTCTCTGGCACCACAACCATGCGATGCGATGCGCGATGAGATGATGACTAACCTTCCTTATCGTCCTTATCGGTGCTTTTCAATGGCCACACGTGACTGGATGCACTGCTGCGCGCGACGCTGAATATTACGTAGAGGCCATCCGGGTTCCCATTTACTTTGGCCTGATAATAAGACTTAGGAGATGTTCCGTCCACGTCAGGCACGTTCCCGCTGCCGACGCAGGAGCCGTCGTACCCGTGAACTTCAATAAATCAAAGCAAAATTAAAACATCGTTTGCCAGACCCGACGCCTCCTGGCAAACCTTCCAAAGAAATTCGGAAGCAGACAGAGTGGGACCCTCCTCCATCTGAGATACCCTCCAGGTAGGGTAATGATATAAAAGGCCTCGAGAAGCCCGTCTGGCGTTTGATTCTGTCTCTTCACTCAAGCAAGCAGTCAAGCAATCGAACAATCAAAGCAAGCAATCAAGCAATTCATCTATCCATCCATCTGCCCAGCATGAACGACATGGACGAGAACGACATCATGCTTGCTTTACAAATCAATGCCTTGTACCACAACTGGGCCCAGCCTTTCGATCAGTCCCTTGACCAGCAGACCTTCGACCAGTCCCTCAACCCCTCTCAGATGCTGCCTCCATCCAGCTACATGAACAACGACTACCAGATCCAATGGCCAGGGACACAGGATCATGGATGGGGCACCTCCCTGAACGATGCCTCGATCGGTAACCCCGACGATGACATGTCTCTTCAGGTTGATCCTCAGCCTCAGGTTGAACCTCAGTTTGCTCCTCAGGTTGATCCTCAATTTGCCCCCGAGGTTGAACCTCAGGTTGCCCCTCAGGTTGCCTTCAACGGTGGTGTGGGTGACGACGGTGCCTCCATCGCAGGAAGCTCCCACTGTGACGCCGCCTGCATGAGCAACTGCGAAGACTCCTCTCACGCCAACTGCTGTTTTGATCCCTCTTGCCAAAGTGTCGACATGAACCATGCCGATTGCATGGGCCCTTGGCAAGGCTCCGTCAACCCCGCCCACTGCTGTTTCGATCCTTCGTGTCAAGGTCTCGACATGAACCACACCGGCTGCTATTTCGACCAGTCCTGCCAGGTGCCAGCCCCTTGCCTGGACGAGAATTGCCAGGAGGTCTCTCACAGATGCGACGACGAGGGGTGCATGATGCCCACCGTCTCCACGACTCCAGCTTCCGCGCCCGTCTTCACACCCGCCGAGTCCGACTCCGATGCTATGATCAAGGCCCCCCTCGCGAGCCCTGTTGTGCCAAGCATTGAGATGGACACTTCACCCGATCGAAACACCGTTGAGCCCAGCGTAAATGGCGAGTCACCCATGGTCATGAGCAGGGAGGACCAGTTCACGTGTCGTTGGGTTACCCCAGAAAGAGGCGTCTGCCTTGCCAGATTCGAAAACAATAAGGACTTGCATGGCCATTGCAAGGATAATCATCTCAAAGACTTGCAGAAGGTGGGCGCAGGATTTCGCTGCTCGTGGCACGCCTGTACAAGGGTGAAGGCTTTCTCACAGAAGAGCAAGCTGGAAAGGCACTTGCAGACTCACACAGGATGTAAGTTGACCCTTCCTAACCTACCGTGTACCCGGTCTTGTACTAACGGGAGTAGTCAAACCTGTCGAGTGCGATATATGCGGGCTTCTTCTATCAGCGAAGCAGTCCCTCGAACAGCATAAACGGACACATTCAGGAGAGAAGCCCTGGAAGTGTCCCAACGAGGGCTGCGACCGGTCTTTCAAGCAACAGAGTGCCCTTAGTAAGTCTGCCTTATCCCGTGCTACCATGAAGCCTACTAACTTGTCGTTAGCTATGCACATACGTACTCATACCGGTGAAAAGCCTCTCAAGTGTGACCAATGCGAAAAGAGGTTCAGCGAATCGTCCAACCTCTCGAAGCATCGCCGAATTCATAATGTGTTGAAGTTCCAAGCCTGCGGGCTCTGTGGCAAAGGATTTTGTCGCTTGGACCAGCTCCGTCGCCACCTTGAGACATGCGGGCTGAAGCGTGGAGTGGCCCGCAAGGACAGCTCCGCAGAGAGCTCCAGCGCACCTGTCGCTTGAGGGACTGGGTTAGACGTCTTGGTGTTTGGCCGCCCTGGCTACATCCAGGCTGGTTTCTTGTCTTTTTGTTGTTTTTCTTACCCTTGTTTTCTTTTCCTTTCCCTCTCCTTGCTTCTTTGTTTCTGTTTCTGCTTCTGTTTCCTTTCGTTCTAGAGGGTTTTTTTTTTTAAATACCTTTCGTCCTGTTTCCCTTCTTTATGGTTGCACTTGTGTCTTCGCATTGGCGTTGGCTTCGGTCTCGGTGTTGGTGGAGCTCGGATTGGAAGGGGAGACATTTTCGTTTCTATTGGATTAAAAATGGCGTCTGTTGGAAGAAAATTGCTCCAAACGCAGCATGGGTTTGGATCGACAGGAGGAAAGTCAGAGTCAATAGATACCCACCTGGGAGAACAAAAGTGACGGATAGCAAACGATTTCCGACTGCCTGCCTCTTTGACAGGTGGCAGTCACAGCAACAGTAGATATATATATATGTTAATACAGCGTCTTGAAACTGTAAACTCTCAATTGATTTGAAAGAGAGGGGTGTAATCTCTACTGAAGTCCGCCAGGGTAGTTGTCTCCCGCCTTCCAGTAAAGTAGCGAGTGAGTGGTATATCGAGCTGGTTCGAGAACGCTCCTGTATGTAATGAGTGCCCGGTTTTTGTAGTTTCCGACGATGACATGGAGTTGTAATTGAAGGAGCTGGTGTATCCTGTGATTCTTATCTTCACAATGTGGCTGAAAATATTGTCCCGAGGTTGGAACAAGACCCTTGGACTTGAGCACTTGCTAAGGGACTTAATCGCCTGCAACTTGAATGTGATTGGCCAATTGGCTTCATGTGTGTACTAATAAAAGAAAGACGCATCAATGGCAACGTGGAAATATGCAAAGGAGTTGTGAGAACAAAAAGGGTGATAGAATTGAGCTTTCGCCCTCAAGCACTGTTTGTTATTGGGGCGTTGGGCCCGTGATGCGTGGTCCGATTCGGATCTTGCCGTTCCGATGGTCGGTGATGGATACTGGGGATAGCGCTTAGTATGCTGACAGTAGCACAACGACCTTAACACAGCCGCCCGGGTTTCCTGATACTCAGCAGGGACGAGCTGAACTGGCAAGATATTTGCTGCAGTTTTGTGTAGAGTTCTTAAGTTGATGCCGGATTCACGTTCCAACAAATCTTGGCTCGGCTCGGTACAGTGGTATCCTGGTTACGTCTACGCCATAGTGCAGTCATCATTTCCCAACAAGTCACCATCGGCTCATCAACATCACTCCGAGCTCTGTAGGAAAGGAAGCACACGCATGAATTGGCATTCTTTATCATGACCTCATTTTTTTAAGGCTGCCTGACCGGGCAGCCCATTGTGGACGTCCCGTGCCACGAGGCCCAAACCGGGAAATAAGTACAAGTCAGACCGAGATTCCCTGAGCCATGCGATGCAAGTTCGAAGACTTTTGTTCAAAGAAGAAGCACACCACGCCCTCCATACCCCGTTTCCTTTCTACCCAGATGTCCGTTCTTTAAGCACTGTAAAAAGCTTAAGCCTGCGGTAGAGCGTCAGTAACAATGACCACTGTCGCAAGGCGTCGCGGTCGCGAGGGAGAACAACGATGTCCTCCTCTACGGCCACGGTGTCGGGTTATCTCGTACCTTGATGGCGAACTTGCGCTGGGGGAAGTGAACGGTGCGCTTCTTGGCCTTCTGCAACACGCGGGCCTTGTCTTCAGGCGATAATCGGCGGCGGATGGCACGGGTCTGCTTGGGTCGGAGGTCGAGAGGAGCGTACTTCTTGTTCTTGTAAAACAGACGGAGCTGAGCCCTTTGCTTGGCGTTGATGATGGTAAGGACACGAGCGATCGACTTGCGGAGGTCGTGACTGGAGGTCAAAAGATCAGCACAAGTGTCTTTCCGAGACAACGCGCCGGAGGTAGGCGTTGGGACCGGAATTTCGGCTCACATCTTGTTAAGCTTGCTGCCGGAAGAAGCGACCTTCTGGATGCGAAGCTGGCCGAGCTCGGTCTTGAGCTCGCCGAGTTGCTTCGTCAACTCATCCTTGTTCTTGCTCCAGAGCGCACCGGCCTTGACCTTGCCCGACGACTGCATCCTGTCAGCAATCCATATTTCATTCCTCGTGTTCTTGCGGGCTAATTTTGTCGCTTCACGGCGGAAGACTCGATGGGGGGGAATCGATCGTGTGACAGAGAAAGTGTGTGGGTGGTTGATGTCGAGGGTTTCGAGGGGGCCGTGGAAGCGGATGGAATCGACGGACGTCGACGTCCATCTAGCAGAGGGAAAGAAGGTGTATACTCACCATCTTGATTATCTTCGAAGTGGTGAAGTAAGTCGACGAGTGTGTTGGAAAATTATCAGCCTCGAAATCGTCACCGTCCGTTGCGCGATAGATCGTAGGCTCAGAATTTAGAGAAGTTTGCCGAGAAGGTGGAAAATTGCCCTAGGGCTTGAAGAACGAGAGGAAATGTGGGGAATATGAGTGCTTTCGCAATTTTTTATTCGACGGTGGGCTCTACCCGCCAAGAAGGCCCCTCAGCTGCACGTGATGGCTCTCGTGATCTGTAATTCGCGCTAACACGGGCGGTGAGCAGTTCTGCCGCTTTCAGGATGGACCAGGTGTCGGTCGTCGTCGTCAGGGAGTTGGTTGTCGACAGGGTGTTTTTGAGCCTTGACGAAATCATCCCATTACATCTTTCACTGCAATCTTCGAAAATTGCAATCATGGCTGCGCCGTCGGGGAATGCTGGCTGGGCTCACCTGCGGCAACAGGCCCGAACATTCGAAACCCAGGTACGTTCGAGTGGCATCATGCGCCTGGAGGAGCTGGCTGACGTCGTTGCAGACCGAGAACCTATTTCATGTATACTCGCAATTCTCCACAGCTTCTACCATCCCGCCGAAACCCACAGACGAAGAGCGCGAAACAGAACAGAAGTTGGAAGAGCTTTTAGAAAAGGTACGCTTTGCGACATCCCATCCCGGCTTGTCCGACGTCGTTGACTCGTCTCCTCCAGCGCGAATCCATCATCACGCAACTCGCCCGCCTCCTCGACACCGAAGCTACCCTTACAGCATCCGCTCTCAAGCAGAACAATCTGTCCCTCCTCCGCGAGAAACTTTCCAGTCACAAGCGTGACCTGACACGACTGCGATCTACCCTCCAACAAGCCCGCGATCGCGCTAACCTTCTTACCAATGTCCGCTCCGATATCAACGAGTACCGCGCCAACAACCCCGAGGCTGCCGAGGCCGATTACATGCTCGAGGAGCGCGGGCGCGTCGATAACAGCAACAACATGGCCGACAGTGTGCTGAGCCAGGCATACGCCGTCAACGACAGCTTTAACTTGCAACGCGAGACGTTGGCGAGCGTCAGTCGCCGGATCAACCATGCCGCGAGCCAAGTTCCGGGCCTGAACTCGTTGATTGGGAGGATCTCGGCCAAAAAGAGGAGAGACGGTCTCATAATGGGAGGCTTCATCGCATTCTGCTTCATCGTTTTCTGGTGGATGTTGTAATAAACAGGGAGACCGGGAATTTGCATATCGTACAGGCGTTCAGGGGTACCAGCGTGCATTTATTGTACAGTATGGTGGGGACACGGGATATCTAAGTTACAGTACCATCGCTTGATGGAGGGTGTGAATTACAATGCCTTTGGAACCTCGAGATGCTGTTTCCCTGGGTGCTGCTCCCGCGCCGTTGCTGGCAGCGTGGTCTCCCGCTTGATCTCCTCGACGAGGCGTCCAAGACCCTTGGCCAGGCTATCCCGCTCATCAGATTGGCTCGGCCCGCTCCCAGCCCATCGCACTCGGCAATATTGGTCCACCAGGAAGACGTAGCCGACCTTGCTGTTCAGCAAGCCGATCGACTCGCGGATGTCGTCCGTGATGCCCCGGCGTACCAGGAAGTATTTGTCCCAGTCCTCCTCGGGGAACTGCTTGCGCAGCGAGCTCATGAAGAAGCGTACAAGCCACGCCTTGCCCGCGTTGTCCTCGTAGTTGATGTTGACGAGCTGCGCGAGATCACCGTGCTGGGTCAGCGCCTCGTGCAGCGCCGGATTCTCCTCCTTCGATGTGAAGGACGCCGCCTGTTGCTCGGCCCATCGACTGCTAAAGAAAGCGACGACGCTCGCCTTGCCCGATAGAAGTGGTGTTGTGTCGCGCGGATTCCGGTCCGTCTTCAAGAGGGTCTCGCCATAAAAGTTGGGGAAAAAGAGCGAGAGCTCAGCCTTGAAGAGTCGTGGGGGGGCGATGAAGGATTTGCCCTTGTGGTGTTGCAGGTTACCCCAATCTCGGAAATACGGTCTCGATATTTTGGCGGTCCTGCGCAATGTCAAGTGTCAGCATGTGTCACCTCTCTATATTCACCGCCCGACAGGCGTGGTTCTTACAGCTCTTTTCGCCGTTGCAGATGCTTGTCGTAGTTGACGAAGTCATCGCGACGTTGCCGTATCGTTCGGCTGTCAATGCCAGAGTTCTCGCCTGCCTTAGGCGGCAGTGGCATACCAATGGGTCTGGGAAGAGGCTTCGGGATGAACTCGCCCTCAAACCGCTTGCCGTAGCTTCGGGGCGCTTCAATCGGGGTGCCGGCGACGTTGGCCTGGGGGTCCATGGAGGCGCCGGACGCGGGCTTTTCGACTCTCGCTGCGCGCAAGGCAGACGAGGTGAAGGAGCGGCGGGCCTCGCAAAGCAGGCACGTAAGCGGCCGTCGCGAGAGGCCGAACAGGGCCAGCTCGAACCGTTTTGACGCCATGGTGGGCTTGATGACGATGCGGGTGCTTGCGCTGCTGGTCGGGAGTTGGGAATGGAAATTTCGCGGCCAGGGTCCACGCTTCTCCGGGTCGGAGCCCATCGGAGCCCAGAAACGCCGCCGATCCGTGAGCACGGAGCAATCGGGTCGTGTGTGGGGAAAGCGGCCCAGACTCGGCTTAGTGTGCCGTCATCCCCAGACTCGGCTATCCACGGGGAACTTCACGGGCAACGACACAATGCCGACTGAAGCCTTCGGCAATAGCATTCCCAGGAGCTCCTCTTCTTCCTCAAGTCGGCTCGGGATGGCCGTGGCTGTTTCTTCTTCTCTCAGATTCAATTGCACGCCATCATGTTTCTCCAGCGTGGATCTCGAGTGCTGCGAAAGCAATGGCAAACCGCCAAAGGCATGGGCCAGATGGCCATGACATCACGGCCCTCGGTCATCGCCTCCCCCAGGTGGTTCAGCGAGTCGAGAAGATTGCTGATGATCAAGCCGGTGTTGCTCGCCGACATTGGAGAAGGTAAGTCGACCTTTGCGGCTATCTTACCAAACCAAACCAAAAAAAAAAAAAAAGACAAAAGACTAAGGACAGCCAGGTATCGTCGAGTGCGAGGTCATTCAGTGGTTCGTGGAGCCCGGCGCCCGCGTCGAGGAGTTCTCGCCGCTATGCGAAGTCCAGAGTGACAAAGCCTCTGTGGAGATCACCAGCCGTTTCTCGGGTTTCGTCAAGAAGCTCTACTATGAGGCTGGCGAAATGGCCAAGGTGGGAAAGCCATTTGTGGACATCGATATCGAGGGCGATGTCAAACCCGAGCATGTCGAGCCCTTGGCCGCCGAGCAACCCGAGAAGAGAGACACCCAACCCACAATTCCTCCAGCTGCAGAGTCAAGCCCTCAGCAGGCAGAAAATAACAGTTCTGAAGCGATACCGCCTATCGCGCCGCAGAAAGAGAAGGGAAAGTGCGCGAGTGTTGCTACGCCCGCTGTCCGGCATCTCTCCAAGGAGCTCCGAATCAACATCATGGATATTGATGGAACTGGCAAGGACGGTAGAGTCTTGAAAGAAGACATTTACAAATTTGTCAAGGACAGAGATGCCAATGAGGCATCCCCGTCCGTGGCATCGGGCTTCCCCCGGGACACTTCCGTCCAGACAGAAACCGTGGTGCCGCTGTCCAACACACAACTGCAAATGTTCAAGACCATGACACGGTCCCTGACCATCCCGCATTTCCTCTACGCTGACGAGGTTGACTTCTCGAACCTTGTGGAGTTGCGCAAGCGTCTCAACCGAGTGCTCGCTCAGAGCCCGGCCATCGAAGGCCAGCCCGCCAAGCTGTCCTACCTGCCATTCATTATCAAGGCAGTCTCGTTAGCGATCTACCAGTATCCCGTACTCAACGCGAGGGTGGATGTAGACCCAAATACCAACAAGCCGTGTCTCGTACACCGACCTCAGCACAACATTGGAGTCGCCATGGACACACCCCAGGGCCTGATGGTGCCCGTTATCAAGAATGTCGGCGCCCTCAACATCGTGTCCATCGCGGCCGAGCTGGCGCGACTGCAGGGTCTTGCGCTTCAGGGAAAGCTGTCACCGGCGGACTTTACTGGCGGAACCATCACCGTGTCCAACATTGGCAACATTGGCGGCACGTACGTCAGCCCCGTCATCGTCGAGCGCGAGGTGGCAATCCTAGGCATTGGGCGGATGCGCACGCTGCCGGCATTCGACGAGACCGACCAGGTCATCAAAAAGCAGGTGTGCAACTTCAGCTGGAGTGCCGACCACCGTGTTATTGACGGTGCGACTATGGCGCGGGCCGCTGAGGTTGTTCGGACTGTGGTAGAAGAGCCGGATGTCATGGTGATGCAATTGAGGTGATCACAGCGCCAGCCACAGGAGCACCAAAGATGTGCCGACTGACGTGAATCTGGGTACCCCGTAATACAACGAATCGCTAACTTGATGGCGGCGTTGGACCAGATTAACTATGAGTCTCGTACATGGTGGTGTTTAAGGGATGGATTGGTAGCAGATTAAAACCAAAAGCTAACACGTGGAATAAGTTCCTATTAACTGCCGTTGTGTACGTGACATACCCTCCAATTAACTCATGCATTTACATCTGTTTTTTACTTGAAGGTCCTGGTTCGAATCCTGCCACTCTCAAGTATTCTACAGGGTAGGCGAATTTCCAAGGCTGCTTTCGGGCTACGTGCCGAGCTTTTGTTTCTCAATCTTACAAATGAGTTAAGAGTTCGTGAAGTCCTTGAGTCATAAATGTCAATTGAGCTATCGAACCTGGTTCTACTTTCGTTTTCTTCATGCGTCACTATCTGGTTGTTCATCTAGTTGGTTTAAGATGCCCATCGATTGGGAAGCAACAAGGAAGGGTGGGGTACGCCACCAGACAAGAAATCACCATTCGTCATGATAGAGACAGTGCTCCACAGACAATAAGCACTGCAGACGATAGACCATCTTAATGGACTGATTCATCAGAGCTCAATATAAATATGCAATAGACTCGGGTAAATCTGGTAGCACAAGCGCAAAATGGTGCAGACAGAGTACACCGAAATTAACCGCCCGAACTCTAGCTAGACCGAAACGAAACTGAAAAAAAACCCCGAGATAGCGTATGTCGTGTCAGCAACGGAGACAGCTGAGCTACCCCGTGACCGCAAGGTGCAAGTATCTGATTTGTTGTACGCAGCTGTGTGGTTTGTACACCGCGACTATTGCTCACCTACCTAAAATATGCAGCATGCGGCCACCACCCATTACGACCATGCCAACATGCTCCCAACCTCGCTCTACTCGAGCTGTGCAGTGGAAAATTGCCTAATTCGGCCACTTACATGTGTCCCTTGTCTATGTAAGCCTCCCCCAACTTCGGTTACCGCATCAGCTCCAGGTAACGTAGTCTAAAATGACGGAAGGATGAGGGGTGTAGATGGATCAAGTAGTAGCGCCTGCAACGATGGGTAATTGCTTTCCAGAGAGTGGTCCATTGGAGGTCTAAATGAGGGCCATCAGGGGTTGCTTTCGCGAGTTCAGTGTTGTACAGCGGTGGGATACGCGAGGCGAGCTCTATCTGGAAGTTTCCATTTGGCCACTTATAACTGGAGACCAGCACCATTTCAATGTAAGACGCGAACACGGGACATCTTGTAGAATGTGTAACGTGTTGAATAATGACGGATGACTGATTGCCGCAGTTAAGAGCGACAAAAAAAGTCGGCGGTGGGTAACACAACACCAACCCCCCAACCGCCACTAGTCTTCGTACGTAACCGTTCCCATTCCCAGCTTCCCCTAGTTTCCTCAGACCCTCCCTTGCCTTCCTTTTCCAATCCATGCAAGCAGGTTTTTCCAACCCTCCCTTGCATTAATCCCTCCCCGCACCCCGCGCGCGTTGCCGCCGCAGAGCGCATGTCTTGTATGTACATTTGGTGTGGCGGCTCTAATTTAGCTGACTTGCGGGGGCGACATCCGGACCAGCCCCAAGGCCTTGACTTAGGCTGATTCGGAGACTTCTCCGAGGAGCCGCCTAGTGACCAGCCGAGTCGGATGTGCTTCAACCCAGCTTGAAGAAGAAAAAAAAAGACAAAAACTCCGTGACGGGTAAAATCCACTCAGATCCAACGAGGATGGTGGACTAGAAACGCTGTGACTCCAGGCTAAACCAATTTTTTGCGAATGCCGTATACTTCAAGGTATATATGTTGTATAACCCGGCTGGGTGTTATGGGTAGGTGCGAGTGTGTGTGCATGCGTCCGTGTGCATGTGTGTGGGGGTGTATGCGTGCGAGTGCGTGCGTGTGTGTGGGAGTAAACCTGCAACAATACGGGCCGTCTATAGTTCGTCGTTGTCTTTAGTAATAGTCTCTAAGACATTGGCCAGGGCGGCTCGCTTGACTTCATCGACAGATACGCTGACGTCGATGGTGACAACGTCCTTCTCGTCGGTCGTGGGGCGCTCGAGGATGTCGAACTGGCTGTGGACCATGTTGGCGCCCATGTAGTGGTCCTCTCGCTTCGAGACACGAGCAAGAAGAACCTCCTCGGGAGCGTTGAGGAAGATAAAGTGAATGCACAGGCGGTGGTCGAAGTAGCCAGCGACTCGGATGACGTCTCGGTACTTGCGCTTTAGGGCGGAACAGGTGAGGACGACGCCTTCGGCTCCGGCGTTGAGCCGGTGAATGGACTCTTCTCGAAGAGCCGTGAGCCAGTCCCAGCGATCGGCGTCGGTCAGGGGAATGCCGTTGCCCATCTTCTCGATGTTGGCAGGGGGGTGAAACTGTGAATTGGTGTTAGTGGTGACGCTGTTGAACGCCACGGACGGGAAGGTTGACTCATACCGAATCGCCCTCAATATAGGGCATGTTCAGAGTGTTGGCCAAATACTCAGCAATGGTGCTCTTGCCGCAGCCGGCCGGGCCCGTAACCAGCCAAATGTGCTGCTGGTCCTTGGATCCATGGCTATTAACGGTGGAGTTTAGGGAAGAGGGTTGCGCCGACAGCGGTGATGGGGTAGTGGGAGTCGCCTGCAGTGATACAGGAACGGAAGCCGGGGCTCGGGCAGCCTTGACGGGCAGAGAGGAGGAATCGTAGGAAAGCATGTCGAGGGTATGTGAAGGGTGAAGGTCGAGGTTGGAGCAGGAAGGATGAGAGCAGTAGCAGGGTTCTAGGACTCCTTTGGCGTTATATAGTAGGGGAACAGGTCGAAATTGACGGGACGGCAACCGCAGGCCGAGTTCGGTGTACATGTATGAACACACCAAGGGCAGCGAGTGCAGTGTCGCAGTATCGAAACAAAACAGGTGTTTGATATCAGACTCCGGGAGGGAAATGCGAAGAAGATGCAAATTGCAAACGGCAAATAACAAACGATAGCTCGAGAGGTGTAGTTAGATTTATGGTTCCGGGGGATGCAGGCAAGCACCTGGGGCAAGGGGGGACCGGAGGCATCTATTATAAGGCTGATGACGGACGAGAGAAAAGACAAAAACCATTTTATCCAGGCTTCAGGCAACGGGGAGAAGGCCGTGGCCCAAGTGGCTCCCGATCCTGTTGCGGTGCATCCGTACTGGTGCAAGTGACGTGGGGGAGGTGTGTACTTGGTAATGCTAAGCAGGGCGCCGGTGGGCCGGGTCACTTGGTCTAGTTTTTTGCTGGTACTTTTAGGAGGTAAATATCTTTAGCATCCGTACTGCATGGTAAACACGCACCCGGTGGCGTCCGGGGGTGACTTCGAGCCAGTGCTGGGGGGTGTGTGATGCATTGTAATGGTGAGTGGGTGTGGTTGAATTGGAGGAATCAGGTTGACAAGGCAGGCTTTTTTCCATTCGGTCCACTACTGGAGACTGGTCAGGCTTTTCCGTTCGCCGCCGCTGGATGGATGGACATTCAGAGGGGCGAAGGGTGGGTGAGGGTGACAGGGGGAGCGAAGCAGGGGAGGCTTCGTCGTGATCGACCCCACAGACTTGTTGACCTGGGACCGGCATGGGACCTGAAGTTGGTAGGGGGGGGGGGGGA
>QGQB01000239.1:151230-164188 GCA_003385265.1 Neonectria hederae
GGGGGGGGGGGGGGGGAGGAGAGGAGAGAAAGAATGGAGATGTTCGGGGGAGTCGGCAAGCAGGGTTGGAGTTTAGTGTCACGAGTCCAGTCCTGTGCTCTCCCGGGCTTGGCGGCGGCTTGATGTCACAATGCGACAATGTGACAATCATTCCGGGGAAGACACACAAGTGTAGCGTGGCAGACAGGCGCATCAGCGCTGCATGCAGTGGCTTTGGAACAAGGGGGAGGATGAAGGTGGGGGTGTCCTTGGTGCCTTGGTGTCCTGGTGTCTTGGGCCTCTCGGACCTCTTGGGAACACCACTTGGCCATTCCGTGTATTCGCCTGTACGTACGTACTGTACGAAGTATGAAGTACCTCGTCTGACTGTTCTGACACTCAATCAATGCGACTCAGGCATTGCAGATTCGTATCCCTCCCCGCAATTCAATAGTCCGCAGTCCGCTGTAGGTCGCGGGGAGACATCCCGTCTCAATGGACCCCCTCGGAAATCCTGGCCTGAGTTTTGGCCTGGGGTTGGGTGCCTGATGAGGCGCTGGGGTTGCAGAGCCCCCAAACGAGTTGTCGCTCGCCGAGTCGGCCCTAGGATTTGATGCATCTCGAAACCATCCCAACGCCCATCCATGTACACATGAGCATCTGGCCCAGTCATTCGCTCAAAAAGCGACTTGTCGATTTCCAACAGCGAACTTACAAGCACCCTCCGCTGTTGATCGGTCCCGTCATGGCCCAGTTCGCTGGGAGGCTGAGAGAGAAGTTTGGGACGAATGGTTCGGCAACAGGCACAGAAAGAGACGATCCGATCCAGATCTTCATTGCCAACAAATACCGTTAGCCAGTGTCATCCAGCCGAAACCTTGTCCCGCCTGCCGCTGGGGCTACGAGCTGGGACCAGGCAATTACGGCTTTTGGCCCCGGCACTGCGCAAAAAGCCCGGCCGTGATGTGGAATGTGTGATGGCATCAGCCGGAGACTGGAGTACGGGTGCGCTTGCCTGAGGACCGACTACGAAGTAGGGGTGGGTACTGCACCTCATGCACGGAGTAACGTAGGGCAGAATGTTCCACGCGTCTCGATCTGGAAGGAGGCGCCGGCGCGGACTACGCCGAAGTAATACTCCTTCGGTCCCGCTGTCGTCCACGAGTCGACAAACCTCAACCAAGCAGAACGACACAACAGCGCAGGAAGCAGCAAAGTCGATAAAATGGGCCAGCAAGGTCAAAAGACGGGAACCTGGCCTCCTCGGAGCAGACAGGGACTAGGTCATCACGTACATCTTCGTACGGAGCACTGCATCCAACTTCCTCCCCGCTCCCCGCAGTCTCTCCGCCGTTGGGGATTCATCCTGGCCAGTTCCCCCAGCTGGCGACCAGAGAACGTCCAGAGACCAGGAGGATTGGAGTAGCTGGAGGATCGTGTCTCACTACGAGAACGAGTGGTAGTCGAAGCCTCCAGAAAGAAAGTCACTGACTGTTGCACGCCCCCACTCCACCTCACCCTCTGGCGCTCTTGGGGCGTAAAATAGGAAAATGTCCTAGTTGTTGTCCAGCCTGCCGTGCTGCGGGGCGTGGAGCTCAACAGCCATGGATGTAACTTGTAGCGTGGGGGGTCGCAGATTTCTCGAGGTCAGGCGGAGGTGGTGGCGCCCCACAGAGTCGCGCATCGCCTGCGGTTCCCACTGGACGCTGACCGGACCTCATCTTTCATGCCCGACTGTGGTGAATCAATGAGACGCAAGAATACGACCATGGAAATGAAATGGATAGTGAGTACCCATCTGGGTGGGTTGCAATTCTACTTTTCTCTCTCCCAAACCTCAATTAGGGGTTGAAGTGGAGGATGTGACAATTGATCCCCCGAAATTCGTCCATTTTGCCCAGTCCCCCCATTCCATCCCGTCACGCCTCATCCCCAAACAACCACCCAACACCCGACCTAGTCTGGCCATCAGCCAACCACTCGGGGCATTCGCCTCCCAACAAGGCAAGATTGGAGCAGCACACCGTCGACTCTTCCTGCTTCCCCGGCCGAAGTCCCTGGACTAGCTGGCCAACCATATCACATCTCCACTCCTCGACATTCTGTCCGGCTCCGGGCAGGTTGACATTCCGTAGCAATGGCTCGGTGGACGGATCATGGATGGGCGCTGGCGGACACTCCGACCGATACGGTCGGAGTGTCCACCAGTATCCATTTCTAGTGCGTTCTTGCAGCACGTCTTTGCTCGCCGACTTTCATCCCCTGTTAATTACTTCCTGTTATACGAAGTTACTCCGTTGCCAGATGCCCCATTTGTACCTCGTCGAAGTCACACCGCTACTGATCGTTTTCATCAACAGTGTTACCCTTCTCGATTTCCTTAACGTTCGAGTCTTACTGTGGTATAATGGGTTTACCTGCGACTGTACTATGTATCAATCGACTATTGGCGGTATTATGCTCCGCCTTGATCTAGTTAACTAATACACTATCACCTCCGCCTTTAGCAATGGCCACTCGTGGATTGGCCTACTTGAACTCAGGCTTCGCGGACCCCATTCCCCGTTTACACCCGTTCCTGACTTATCCCGCATTGGCGCAGTGAAGCTGAACATGTACTAATCGTCAGCCAGTATAAGTCGGGAGGCCAGTTCAGCAGTCCACTCAGAATGAAGTATCGGGTCGGCAAGCTGCTCGTGTGCCCAGACAACGCGGTGCGGGTGTGGCACTCACTTTTGTCTCCGACCGATAATTTTAATGATAGGATGTGCCTTTCCTATCCCCATAACATGCAAGTGCGTCGAGCATCATACGTACATAGTACGGGTAGCAATCAAGACCCTGTACGCCCGTATAGCACGCCCCGCGGGTGTGCCAGTGGGGGGATGTATCCCAGGCACAAAATGCCCTTGTACGTACGTAGTATGTAGTCCTATTCGTAGAAACCTTGCGGTTGTTTCTTTATCCTGGACCAATTCTCGGACGTTGTCATCCGGTCCTAAGTTTCCGGTAACAGCTAACTCAGTCCTCAATGGTCTGGGTATGACAAGTCATCTCTAGGACCCCCTTGCCGCTTTGATTGTCGCCGAGAGCTGTGCCGCAATGTGGACAAGTTGGGAGGATTTGATGTCGGTTCGGATTGGTGACGCAATACGGATGTGTGTTAGGTGCTTGGCTATTGCATGTTGATACATAGTTCAATGGATGCTGAAGGGAGTTCCCAGGCGCCAGCCTAGCCTTGATTTGAGCCCAGGTCTGTTTCAGAGATGCTTGCACATGCACATACACCGAGATGCAGTCCCTCGGCCTATGGTTGTGGTGGCGGGGGGAGACACGGCCGTTGACTGAGCTTCCCGGATATGTCTGCGAATGATACGCACCAAAGGTTTCTAATTAGGCAACTTCAAACCCCAGGCCCTTGTTTAAGACGAGAACGCTTTGAAAGGGAAATTTAGCCAAGTGTCAAGAATAGACACATGGAACAAGCAATTGTCAACTGCAAATTGTATGAATCACTCGTCAATCCTATCTTCTTCTTCATTCTCGTCGTCCGTCCGGGCAAAATTTTGTTGCTGCTGTGAGTATCCTGCGTCACTTACACCCGTTACATCCAGTCAACAGTGGTGTTTGGGATTTGTTCGGCGTGTCTGTGACATTTTCAAGCCCTCATTGCTTGTGATGTGATGAGCCGCCCATCGCCATTACACCACGCCACTAACGGGTTCCCACGAGTTTGTGACAAGCCACCCCGAACCACCCCTCTCTTCCAGTGGCTGAGGCTCACGCCACTGCCTTCCATTGATTTCCAGTGAAGGCAGGAGCTGGTGTCACTTGGAGGGGTTGAGGGGCATCTGCCAGATTAACACAGCCAGGTTGCGTGAGCCGGCGCCTCTAGTCACCTTTGCACATGGCCATCCACATCTCTACTTGCGGATGGCTTGTACCGTAATTGCAAACCTCCAGGGCTGTGGATTTCTTTTCACACCTCTGGGAATTTGGCGTATAATTTTTTGTACCCCAGATTGACAGAGATTCCAAACGTCCTCACAATAAGCCTGTTGTCCAAGTTCAAGTTTACCCATCAAACGTGTCTCACTAGGCCCAACTGACATTATCACCTCAGGCTGAAATGCAAAAGTGGAGAAATAGACACCTACCCACTAGCTGTAATAGGAATCTGCTGCCTGCGCCTCACCAAAAGGTCCCCCCGCGTTTGTGTCGCCTGCTGGACAGGAGCTCGATATTGGCCGACAGTGAAGACGGCCACTGTAAACCGCCCTCGATGTCTTCCACAGTCTCACCGTCTTTCATTCTTCGAAGACTGCCATCGCTCCGAATCGTAGCGTTCAAGCCCTCAATTCCCACACGACGTCGCGTCCCTCACTTTCCCAGGTCCTTCCGACACACTCATCAGAGATTTTCCACCTCGGCCATTATGAACTCGCACGAGCTGGTCCACTACCTCGCCGATCAGCCGCCTTCGGTTGTCCGCCTCGAGATCGAGAAGCACTTTGAGCCTCTGATCGACGCGCAGAAGCGCTATGCTCACTTCATTAGCAAGTAAGTCGTTCCTCCTCTTGACCTCTAAGTGGCCTATAGGCTTTGTCCCCGTGCCTGTAGCTAAACGTACATGCCCAGGGCTGCCTTTGCCGGTACCAGAATTGTCTTGCGTCAAATCTCCCCGGAGTCGGAGCCTATCTATGACTTGATTGTGACTCTTCACAAGTCTACCAATGGCGACTGGAGCTCTCTGGGAAATAAGGCTGGCGTTGATGAGTCTGAACTCACTCACTTCCTCGAGTATGCCGTCATGTTCCTTGGCAACAACGGCAACTACAAGAGCTTCGGAGATGCCAAGTTCATTCCCCGATGCAGCGAGAAGAGCGTAGCAGCTCTCGCAGCTACCTCCCCTGAGGCCACTAAGTTCTATGAGGCCACCAAGGGTGCCATCTTTGGTGCGGATAACTCCGCTATCATGCACCTGGGATACCCCGATGATGGCCATATGACCACCTACTATCCTGAGTCCTCAAACATCACTAAGGACGAGATCAAGGCCATTTCTGACTGGATGGAATCCAAGGGGCAGCTTCCCGAGAACAACAGATTGCGAAAGCTGTCTGATGGCAATTTTGAGATTCTGATTGCTTCTGCCGTGTCCAGCGTCCCTGCCGAAGGCGGAGATATTGGCAAGGAGACCAAATTCACTTTCGAGGACGGTCTTTTGAAGGGGAAGACTATTAAACTCACTTACGGCGACTATGCTGAGGAGATGAAGAGTATCGCTGCCTACATTAAGCAGGCTGGCGAGAACGCGGACAACGACAACCAGAGGAACATGCACTCGGCTTACAGCAAATCCTTTGAGAGTGGCTCTCTGGAGGCTTTCAAGGATAGTCAGCGATACTGGATTAAGGACAAGGGACCAATGGTTGAGTCTAACATCGGGTTTATCGAGACGTACCGAGACCCTGCTGGCATTCGTGGCGAGTGGGAAGGTTTTGCTTCCGGTTTGTTGCCCCCACCATACTATCTTACATATGAAAGATTTACTAACGAGTTTCGAAGTGGTTAACTGTAAGCGCATCATTCATTTGTTCAATCTACTGGGACACCAACTAACAACTTCTAGTGGAACGAACTCGTGCCTTTGGTGCACTTGTTGACGCTGCGCCCTCTCTCATCCCCCTCCTTCCTTGGGGTCAAGATTTCGAAAAGGACAAGTTCTTGTCACCTGATTTCACCTCCTTGGAAGTTCTCACCTTTGCCGGTAATTGCCCCGTTCTGTTTTCGCTGTGATGAGACTAACCGATTCTCAAAGGCTCTGGCATTCCTGCTGGCATCAACATGTGAGTTTATTCTAGGCTCGGCTCAAGCTGCAATCGAAATCGCAATTCGCCTGTTTTCATGATACTAACTTATGCTCTTTAGCCCCAACTACGATGATATCCGACAAACTGAGGGCTTCAAGAACGTGTCTCTTGGAAACGTCATGAGCGCCAAGGCCCCCAACGAGAAGATCCCCTTCATCCGTGATGAGGATCTAGAGGTCTACAAGAAGCAGCGTGACCCTTCTTTCGAAGTCCAGGTTGGCCTGCACGAACTCACTGGTGCGTTTTGTGAAAGCATATGTATTTTCTCCCTCACTGACTCGCCTTAGGCCACGGTTGCGGCAAGCTACTACAGGAGACGTCACCCGGCAACTTCAACTTTGACAAGGAGAACCCCCCAGTTAGCCCTGTCGATAACAAGCCTATCTCGACATGGTATAAGCCTGGCCAGACTTGGGGCTCTGTCTTCGGCAGCATCGCCGCCTCGTACGAGGAGTGCCGAGCTGAGCTTGTCGCCATGCACCTTAGCTGCGAGTTCCCCGTCCTCAAGATCTTTGGCTTCGGCGATGGTTCTGAGGATATCAACGGCGAGGCCGGTGATGTCCTTTATGCTTCATATTTATCTATGGCTCGCTCTGGCCTCGGTTCCCTGGAGATGTGGGACCCTAAGAGCCAGAAATGGGGCCAGGCTCACAGCCAGGCTCGTTTCTCCATCCTCAAGTGCTTCCTTGAGGCTGAGGATGATTTCTGCAAGCTAGACTACAAGGAGAGTGATCTGTCGGACCTGACCATCAAGCTGGACCGGTCCAAGATCCTTACTGCAGGCCGCGACGGTACGTTAATTAAGTCGTTTTACCTTGATAAAATCTCATGCTGACGGGAAATTTAGCGGTTGCCAAGTACCTACAGAAACTGCACGTCTATAAGTCTTCCGCCGATGTCAAGACCGGTACGGACTTCTACGTCCACATGACGACTGTCGATCCAGACTTCTGGGGCACCAAGGTTCGTAACGTTGTCCTCGCCAACAAGCAGCCCCGCAAGGTCTTCGTCCAGGCCAACACCTACTTGGACGAAGCTACGGGCAAGGTCTCGATCAAGCACTACGAGGCGTCGCTCACTGGCATGGTTCAGAGCTGGGCGGACAGGAACTTGTAATGATAGCATAGCTGGAAACATGTAGCACTCATGATCATAAAAGAGGACTAGACATTGTAGAATAGAAGAGAACAAGCCATGATGCTATTTCGGTACGGATCCCCGACGAAGTCGGTCATCACCACCATGAATGGATGATGTTCCACCAACCCAAGACGCATATGCTCCAATCTTCACCCCAAACGCAGACCTCGTGTCCAGTCCAGTCCGGTCCAGAAGAGTGCCCGAAAGTCGCTAGCGTTGTGTATTCACTTCGAGATATAAAGGATGGATACTCCGAGTGGTTGTTTATCATGTCAGCCCCTCACGGGAAGCCTGGTAGATTTTGTATGCTCGTTTGTTTTTTGACTGTAAAACCTGATTACAGACGCCAAAATGTGACCGATGCCGTCGACTTCCAAATGCAATTGGCCAAACCAGCCCATTTTGGAGGCCCTTCCCGTTCCACAACCCGTCGTCGCAACCCTGGTACTCCTCAAGCCCCGGCGCAAGATTGCACACGTTTACCACGCCATCTCGTGGGGCTTGTCGCCCTTTCGCAAGCTGAAGGAGCTACCAAGGTAGCTGGCCAACAGGTCCACCTTCTTGATGCTGGCGATCAGGGCCTTGTCGATGGCCTTCTGGTCGGCAGCGCGGCTGCTGCTGATCTCCTTCTTCTGTGGGGCCACAAAGTCAGTCACCAAATCCCACGAAATTCCACACCGACTTCAGGAATATTTCATACCTGGGGCTTCTCTCCCTGCTTGAAGAAGGCCTCCTCGCCAGCCTTGTCCTTGGCCTTGTCGGCGGTGAAGTACTTGGGTTGGGAGATCTCGTCAACCTTCTGGGCATCGAGGCCAGAGACGTCGACCTTGTAGGAGGTGGCGATGACGTATCGGGAGTTGACTCGTCGGAGGGGGACACCGTTGATCTTGAAGGGGCCGGTAACAAGAAGAACACCCTGGTCGAGGGTCTTCAGGAGAACGACACGCTTGCCACGGAAGCGGCCAGCGAGGAGGATGAGGACGGTGCCAGCCTCGAGGGACTTGCGGGGGGTCCAAGATCGGATGGTCTTGCGGACCTGTGATTTGAAACTGTCAGTACAACTGGTTCCGTTTGCAAAGGTAGTGGTCGCTGTGGAATATCCACGTCGCCAATCGCAATATCATTGGAGTGAGCGGGTGTTGAACGGGTGCGAATATTCGGACTCTGACTTCGCGAGCCCTAATTCCAAGCCCAGGCACCCTCACTGGAAGCGGCATTGCCAATGTGCGGGTATTCGCATTCGGTCCCCGTACCGACCCTCACGTCTGATGGATGTGTGTGTGCGTTGAGGGCATCACCAAAGACTCACCTTCTTCTTCTCGGCATCATCTTCGGGGTTGTACCACTTCTTGGCCTTCTCCGAGGGAGCGGGAACCTCCCGGGTCGACTTCCCGAACGTCTTGGTCGTGGGCTTCGTCGTCGACATGGTGACTCTCTCCTGGCTGGTGGTTAGGGTTGGGTGGTAAGGAAAGGAAGACACTTGGTGATGATGCGCCCGGAAATGTTAGAATTCTTGTGAGCGCCCACTAGCGAGTTTGTGGGAATCAAAATGTGAACCCTCTGGTGCTAACCCAATAGGGAAGTAGTACGTATCCCCGTTGTCGCTCCGCCGGCCGGACATGGGGCTTCAAACACGTGATGATAAGATAAGCATTTTTCGGCGCTGAGCACGCCGGAAAGTGCGAGAAAGTGCTCCCGTCGTCATGAGACCTCTGGCCGAAGCTCCCCGACGTGTTGAAATTGAAGCCTTTCCCTCCCGCCTAGCGGTGCAGGACCTTCTCTCTTGTTCCTCCAAATAATTCTCTCCCTATTTTTCCTTTGTGCATGCTTCAATTGTCAACATGCAAGCACGCAGACAATTAATCACGTCGGCTCAGTGGCTGGCAGTTGCACCGACACGATCTCTTCGACCACTTACACGAGTGCTGACAACGCAGACTGTGCGCCCGACATCACGATTAATCCCAAGCCTTGCCGTCCGAACCTACGCAAATGGCAGACCTCATCCTCCAGGTGGAACGCACCGGATGAACATGGGTGGCGAAGAAGAGAAGCCAGCCCTGGAACAATTCGGCATTGACCTGACTGCAAGGGCCAAGGATGGAAAGCTGGATCCCGTGATCGGAAGGGATGCTGAAATCCAGAGGACCATCCAGATCCTATCACGCCGCACGAAGAACAATCCTGTTCTAATCGGAAATGCTGGAACAGGCAAGACAGCAATCCTCGAGGGACTCGCACTGCGAATCGTCCGTGGTGACGTCCCCGAGAGTGTCAAAAATAAGAGGGTCATCAGCTTGGATCTTGGATCTCTTATTGCCGGTGCTAAGTTCCGTGGTGACTTTGAGGAGAGGTTAAAGAAGGTACTCAATGAGGTGGAGAAGGCAGAGGGCGAGGTCATTCTGTTCATCGACGAGTTGCACACCCTGCTCGGGCTTGGAAAGGCTGAAGGCTCCATCGACGCCTCCAATCTGTTGAAGCCCGCTCTCGCTCGCGGAGATCTACAATGCTGCGGTGCGACTACTCTTAATGAATATCGCCAAATCGAAAAGGATGTTGCGCTGGCCCGAAGATTTCAGCCCATTATCGTCAGCGAGCCTACTGTCGAGGATACCATCAGCATTCTCCGAGGTATCAAGGACAAGTACGAAGTTCACCATGGTGTCAGGATTGCCGATGGGGCCTTGGTGGCCGCCGCAACATTTTCCAACCGCTACATCACCGACCGCTTTCTTCCAGACAAGGCCATTGACCTAATGGATGAAGCAGCCAGCCACCTCAAACTGCAACACGAATCAAAGCCCGAGGACATCATGCGTCTTGATCACAAGATCATGACTATTCAAATTGAACTTGAGAGTCTCCGAAATGAAAGCGACGTGGCAAGCAAAGAGCGACGAGATAAGCTCGAGAAGGACCTGCAGAAGTATTCCGACGAAATCGCCGAGTTGAACGCTCGGTGGGAAGAGGAGAGGGCCGAGATCGAATCAGTCAAGAAGGTCCAGGAAGACCTCGACAAGGCCAAATTCGAGCTCGAGCAGGCCCAAAGAGAAGGTCACTTCGGCCGTGCATCTGAACTCAGGTTCGGTGTCATTCCGACGCTGGAGCAGAAGCTGCCGAAGGAGGGTCAAGTCCCAGAGTCCAAGGACGAGACTCTCATACATGACTCAGTTACCGCAGATGATATCGCCAACGTTGTGTCCCGAATTACAGGCATTCCTGTGACCAAGCTAACCTCTGGACACATTGAGAAACTAGTGCACATGGAAGACGGTCTGCGCGAGTCCGTCAAAGGCCAGGACGAGGCCATCAAGGCCGTTTCCAACGCAGTCCGCCTCCAGCGGGCTGGCTTGAGCGGCGAGAACAGGCCTCTGGCGTCATTCTTCTTTCTTGGTCCCACCGGTGTGGGCAAGACAGAGCTCTGCAAGAAGCTCGCCGGCTTCCTCTTTTCGACCGAGTCCGCTGTTGTGCGCTTTGACATGTCGGAGTTCCAGGAGAAGCACACCATTTCCCGCCTCATCGGAGCCCCTTCCGGCTACGTCGGCTACGAGGATGCTGGCCAGCTGACCGAGGCTGTCCGTCGCAAACCATATGCGGTTCTGCTCTTTGACGAATTCGAGAAGGCGCACCGAGACATATCGGCCCTGTTGCTGCAGGTCCTTGACGAGGGATACCTCACTGATGCCCAGGGCCACAAGGTCGACTTCAAGAACACCATCATCGTTCTGACTTCCAACCTGGGTGCCGACATCCTTGTTGGTCAAAACCAACTACAGCCTTACAAAGAGACACCAGACGGCGACATCGACCCTTCGGTACGCAAGGCCGTCATGGACGTGGTCGCTTCCTCCTACCCCCCCGAATTCCTGAACCGTATCGACTCCTTCATCATCTTTAAGCGCCTGGCCCTGAGCGCTATCCGTGACATCGTCGACATCCGCCTCAGGGAGTTACAGCAGCGTCTGGATGACCGACGTATCACCCTCTCTGTACCCGACCACGTCAAAGACTGGCTTGCGGAGCGCGGCTACGACCCCAAGTTTGGTGCCCGTCCTCTCCAGCGACTCATCACCAATGAGATCAGCAATAGCCTCGCGGATCAGATCATCAGGGGCGAGCTGAAGATGGGAGAGACCGCCGAGGTGAAGATCCGGGACGATAAAGAGGGTCTAGACATCACCGTCATTCCCAAGGCAGCTTGAGGTTCGAAGGCGACATCAGGAGTTTACAGGTTAATGAGTTTATGCGTATTATGACCATTGTATTATATTGTAGATACGTGTTCTCCAGATTGGATATTGAACAAGCCGTAGTTGATATCGCGATAGAATAGCTAATTTACCTTTTCTCGAATATCCATGTTGGTTCGTAGTTCCCACTCAGGCTTCTGGTTGAATCTTGCATCGTGGACTAGGCCTCAATCAAGCATCACTTCAACCACACTGATCAACGGCGATCCAGGTACCAACAGACTGCTTCACCAGGCCTACACAAACAATGGCAAAGAGATTGAATCATTAATTCATGTGCGATGCTACCACGATGCATATTTCCCCTTACTCAGCCTTCTTCAAACCTCTACGCTCTAATGCTTGAACGATGACAAAGGCCAAGACCCTTGTCCTTGTCCTTGTCTACAATTCCAGGAGCCCCCCTACAGCCCAATCTGTTGAAATCTGGTGCCGAGACGCCAACGACAAGGGGTCATCTGGAAGAAAAGGAGGAAACGTGATAGGACCAGGATATGTTTCCCTGTAAAGAGCTAGTTAAGCCATCTCAGCCACAATTCCGCCATAGGTTCCTTGAGTTGACAATACGGTTTGGTTCAAATTTTCTTGGGTGTTGCACGATGCCTGAAACGAAGAATGAGAGGATGATAGAAAAACCAAAATTCATAAAGCACCACATCGGTGGAAGTGTATTCTTTTCAAAGAAAACGAAAACCCGATTGTACAAATATCCCGGCATTTCCCCAAAAAGACGCCTCCACCAATCGCCCGACTTTTCCTCCAGAGAATAAAAGAAAGCACGTTTGCGGTCCTCGGAGCGAGTTGGCAGAAGACAAACGAACGAGCATGTTGACCGAGGCTCACGAAAGCACCGTTTGGGGGAGAGAAGCGGAGAGGTGTAAAAGAAGAGACGTGATATTGGTTCAAGGATTAATTTTCGATTGGTTGACCGATAACTTTGCAAATTACAACCGAAACCTCGAGTCGTGTAGAAGCATGAGAGAGTTATGTGGCAGAGAGCAGGAGGGAGAAGGCGGCTTTGTTCAGAGGAAGCTTCTCGTCAATCTTCTACTGGTGGCCCGCCTTTCGGAGGGTGGTGGCAAGCCACTCAAGACCCTCGTACAGACCATCACCGGACGTAGCACAGGTGGACTGGATGTACTGTGGAGGAAAGGGACCGATTAGCATGTGACTTGAATGCTGAGGGAGCCCGAGGGTATTCGGAGTAAGGGAAACTCACCCAGGCGCGTTGTCGCAAGCTGTGGAGGCCGAGCTTGTCTGTGATCTCGGCGGCGTTCATGGCATTCTAAAGTAGCATCAAGTCAGCAAAACAAGTCATGGTTGGTCGGGTGAATGAGCGGCCGCGAGGGAGCGATTAGCTCGCAAGGCGCTCAAGACGGAAGAAAGGGGAAGTGGGGACTCGTGACGTACGGGAAGATCCTGCTTGTTGGCGAAGACCAGGAGGATGGCATCTCGGAGCTCGTCCTCGTTGAGCATGCGCTGGAGTTCCTCACGGGCCTCGACGATACGATCGCGATCGTTGGAGTCGACAACGAAGATGATGCCCTGAGTGTTCTGGAAGTAGTGTCTCCACAGAGGACGGATCTTGTCCTGACCACCGACATCCCACACGGTGAACTGGATGTTCTTGTACTCGACGGTCTCGACGTTGAAGCCTGCCAGGAGAGAAAGAAAAAGGATCAGCATTAATGCGCAATCGTCAAAGGGGGGGGGGGG
>QGQB01000242.1:0-17715 GCA_003385265.1 Neonectria hederae
TTAATATTTTATTATTCTAAAGATTACTTAGGAATTCCTATAGATTAATATAATATTCCTTCTAAGGGCTAAAGTCCTTTTTACTATAATCTAAGTAATACTAAATAGATTTAATCTAAGCTTAGATCTTTTTTCTATCTCTAAGGGCAGAGTAATATAAGCTAATATTATCCTAATATAACTAATTAAGTTAAGATAGATAGAAGGAAGATTATTTATTTAGGAATTAAGTAAGGAGTATATTAAATAGTATTTTATTATAATATAAAAAGCTCTTTTTATTCTCTTTATTATAGATAAGTCCTTAATAAAGTATTAATTCTTTATTAAGATAAAAGAATTACTTAATTTCCTTAGTATTATTAAAAGTAGTTATTATAATAGTATTTTAAGGTATATAGAGATTCTAAAAGATAGATAAGTTATAGAAAAGTAAGGAATAAAATAATTATTAAAATCTAAGCTTAAAAGAAGGAAAATTAAGGTATAAAGACTAAAGTTATAAGATAAACTTTACTTTAGAATAGGAATATAAAGAAGAGAACTTATATATTAGTATTTTTAAGAGGCTATATATCTAATGTTTTCCTTACTATAGATTATTACTTTACTTATAATAGTAAATTATAGTAATAATAGTCCTTATTTATTAGAATACTTTACTAGATTTACCTTATTTAATATAATAAATATAAATACTTACTTCTTAAAATACTTCTTTTTTTTATAAATAGCCTTATTAGATTAGCTCTAAGGCTTAAATCTTATTACTTAATACTTCTTTAGTTATACTTCCTTCTTTCTCTTCTTTAGATTTATTATTTCTTTATAGCTTTCTTTAATCTCTTTCTTCCTTCTTCTTTTTAGTAACTTAGCTAATTATAATAATTACTTATTAAGATAAGCTTTTTATCCTTTTAAGTCTCTCTTAATTAAAGCTTCTAAATATTTAGTATCTTACTAAATACTAAGTTAATTCTAGTTTATTTAATTATTAGGCTAATACTTATTAGAAAGACTATAATACTATTCTCTTTAAACTTTTCTCTATATTATACCTTAATTTAATTCTTACTTTAGTAAGTTCCTTTTTCTTTTATCTATTTAAGTAAGTAATCTAATATAATACTTCTTTAGGTCCTAAAATTATTCTAGGTTTAGTTCTATAGTTTTTAAGCTCTTAATTATCTTAGTTACTTAATATATATAAAGTTAAATATCTAATTCTTTTCCTTTAGTAATTATTTATTTTTCCTTATTTAGTTCCTTTAATAACTTCCTTTCTATAATTTAATAATGACTTTTAGAATTAAGCTTTTAGTAATTTATACTCTTTAGTCTATTTTTATCCTTACTAAATAGGCTTATCTTAGTAATTACTTCTTTATTATTCTTTCTTTTTAGCTTTATTATCTTAAGGTTCTTATTATTACCTTTATTAGAATTATTAATCTAATTATATATTACTACTATATTTATAGCTATTTATTAATATTAATCTATTTTTAAGAGTATATTTTAATTCCCTTCTATATTTATATCTTAGTTTAAAACTTTATAAATAGTTAGTATACTAATTATATTTAGTATAACTATTCTAATTATAATTAAAAGTTTCTCCTTAGATATTTTACTTTAGATTATTAGGAAAGTCTTTAGAAATTCCCCTTAGGTAATAAAGCTATTATTCTAAATATATTAACTTTCTTTACTTTTAATATCTTTAATCCTTATTCTTACCTTTAAATTATCTTAGAGTATTCTTTTAAGTTTAGTAACTTATTTAATACTAAAATCTATAAATAGACTACTTAAGTCTTTACTTAAACTTTATATAATAAATATTAAGCTTTTTAATAAGCTAAATTAGTAATTCTTATTAAAAGACTTTCTCCTTAGAATAGGCAATAAGTAATAAATACTTAATATTTTATATTATTACTTAGTTATTATTAATTTCTTCTTTTCTAGATAGACTCTCTTTTTCCTATTCTTCCTTTACTTATAAAGTTTATTTATCTTTTAGTAAGTATAAAGTTTAGTCTAAGTAATTATTTTAAAGTCTTTTTCCTTTATAGATATAGTTTATTTAGTCTTCTCTAATAACCCTAATATCCTTCTCTTCTTTACCCTTCCTTATATAGTAATATTATTATCCTTAGCTAATACTATATCCTAAGTATTTTATTAAATACTTAGATAATTATATATTAGTCCTTAGCTTCTTTAGTTATCTCTAGGATATAAATCTAGAAGTTTCCTCTAGGCTCTTTCTATAGTTAGATAATAGGTTTTAGTTTAAGGTTATCTAATAAGGAATTTAACTTATTTAGCTTATAAAGTGTATTATATAATACTTCTTTATTAGATTCTTTATCCTTATTATTAAATAGTAATCTTATTATCTCTTTATTATTAAAGCTTATTTATTAACCCTAAGAATCCTTCTAGAAAGCCTTTAACTAGTCTTTATAATAAGTCCTTAGAAGCTTAATTCCTATAAGTATCTTAAGCTTATAAGTCTTAGTCTTAGTAAGAGCTTTATAAATTCTATATAGTCTTATCTATCTTAGCTTAAGCTTTATAGTAAAAGATAGATTATTATAGTTTTATATATTATACTAAAGGACTAAGTTTCCTAGTAATAAGAGTGTTTTTCTTATCTTAAAGGTATTTAACTTATTAGTCCTCTTAACTAAGGTCTATTAATATTCTTTAACCTTTACTTAAGCTACTTTAATATCTTCTTTATATCTTTCTAAGATTTATATCTTAGCTAAGATTTTATTTTCTTTATCCTTAATATTATCCTAATTAATAAGTCTTTAGGTAAGAACCTTAACTTTAAGAGGAAGAATAGGTTTCTATCTATAAAAGAGCTAGAATAGAGAATAGCTATATAATCCTTAGATTACTAATCTATCTATTAGAAGAGTTAGCTTAACTAAATTTACTTATTTCCTTAGCTTTCTAAGCTTCTTAAAGTAATTAATTATAGATATATACTTAACTTTAATTAACTTATTTAACTTAGAGTTATAAAATAAGATTTTAAATATTATAATACTTAGTTTATTTAGCTTATCTAGGATTCCTTATATAAACTCCTTTCTATTATTAATAACAATTTTAACTAGCATCCTATAATAGTAAATAATCTTCTTAATAAATCTTCTAATATTAGTAATAATAAGATTATTAATAGCTATAGCTTTAATCTACCTAATTAAATTATATCTAGCTTCTAATAAAAACTTTATACTTTTATTACAAGGTAAATACTATCTATTAATATAAATCTTTATTATTAAATACTATAGAGTTATTAGCTTTATCTCTTTAGCTAGTCTTTATACTAAATATACTTAATATATTAAGTACTCCTAAATAACTATCTCTATAGATTATCTTATTCTTTACTAAAAATAGTACTAAGAAATAATTTTTATTATTACTTTTTACCCTTTATAGCCCTTATAATAATAATATAATATTATAAAATACTTTTAAAGGTCCTTATTATTAATAATAAGTATAGGATTATTTCCTTCCTTCTATTTTTATTTCTAAACTTAACCTCCCCTAATAAAGAATTATATTATTTTTATTCTTAGTTTCTTAAAGTCTTATACTAATATTCCTTTAAGTCTTTTTAGTATTATAAGGTACTTAGCTAAGCTAAGTTAGTCTCCCTTATAATTATCTATAAGGGGGTTATTTCCTAGCCTAAAGAGAATAGTATTAAGATAAGTATTAATTATATCCTTAATATCTTACTTAGCTTCTTAATCTATAAGATCTAAAGGTTCTTATCCCTTTCTTAATAGATTATTTATAACTATATTCTTCTTTCCTAAGATATATTTAATAGTAAAGTTAAAAAGCAGTATATAGTTTATCTATCTAATAACTATAGCCCTTAGTATATTATTTACCTAGTTATTTAATTAGTCTATTAATACCTTAGAATTTATCTCTAAAGTAAATAGATAACTATAGATATATATATATATTCTTTAGATAGTATAAAGAGCTCTTTTATATTCTAGCTTAATTATATTATACTTTTTCTTAGCTTTAGTCTAAATTCTAGATTTAAATCTTATAAAATAATACTTTCCTTAAATAACTTATATTAAGATAACTCTCTATCTAAGTATAGTTCTTAATTTAGATTCTATAGTAATTAGTAATACTAAGAAAGTTTCTTACTTTAGTTAAAGAATAGTATTTTTCCTATTTAATAATCTTAATAATTTCTTCTTCTATAGACTTCTTTCTATTTATACTATAGATATATCCTATAAGAAGAATAGTCTTTTAGTACTAAGCTAACTTCTTACTAATAATTAAATAGCTAGCTAGCTCTATATTAACTAGAATTATATTAAGATTAATAAAGTACTTTAGGATAAACTTCTTAACTCTAGGAAGACTCTTTTTCCTATTATAATTAATCTCTAGGCTTTTAATACTAATATTATCTAAGAAAGTTTTTACTTTATCTAAGAGAAAATTAAGAAGGATTCTTATTATAATCTTAGTAAACTAAACTACTGAGTTTATAGCTCCTTATAGTAGTATATATAGTCTTATTAAGCTTATTAAGGTATTAAAAGTTATTAAATCTCTATTTCTTTTATCTAGCTTTACTTAGTTATATTCTAAGAAGAAGTTTAATATAAAGAGGATTTTATATATTCTAAACTTAGCTAAGAAGTTATTTATTCTAAGAGGAATTATACTATTTTAAATAGTATAAGTATTATATTATTTTATTAAATTAATAAGGTATAGCTCTTTATCCTTTTTTATAATAAGTATTTAATAATTCCTATAGGAATTATAACTTTCCTTAATAATCTTATTCTTTAGCTATCTTTTTAGGAAGTTAATAACTTTCTTCTTATTCCCTTAAGGAATTACTATATTATTATAATACTAAGTATTATATAGAGTAATTTTAATAACTTAGGGAAGTATTATCCTAAGGTTAATTTCCCCTTTTTCCTTAAAGATTTAAGCTAAAGCTTCTTCCCTATTAAAAAGGATTTATTATAAGATATTCCTTTCTTTATCTTAAAGAGTATCTTTTATCTAATTAATAATATTTCCTAATTTCTCTCTAAAGAGCTTAGAACCTTTCTTAATCTTTAAAAACTTAAGTATAATATAGTTAAAATAGGGTAAATCTTACTCTAAGTCTCCTTTAATCTCTTTTTACTTCTTTTCCCTTTAGAATAAATCTCCTTTAAGTATAAATCTATTAAAAGAGATATTATCCCTTAGTAAAACTTTATTAGTCTTTCTTTTATATATTATATTAATTTAAACTATTATATCCTTATAGTTAATATTTAAACTTAATTATTATAGTATAGTAATTTTAATTATTATTAAATTCTTATTCTTTATTTAATCCTTAAGAATAATCTTAAAGATCTTCTTAGCTATCTTTTTATTAATATATCTAATAAGATACTTAATATTATTTTTCTTTAAACTATAGATATTAACCCTTTTTAGTTTAAAGGGAATTCTCTTATTTACTTTACTTCTCTTAGTATTTCTTTAGTAATAATTAAGAGTTTTTATCTAATTTTACCTATAACTAAGGATATAATCTTAATATTTTCTAATTAATAATAAATTAATATTTTACTTAGAAGAGTCTTATAGTTAAAGGTAGTCTTTATATTCCTAATAAAGAATATCCCTAAAATAAATAGAATTAATACTATAGAGATTAAGACTATATATATTATTTAGTTAATAAAGATATTACTTAAATAGACTTTAGCTTTAATTACTCTTACTATTATAATATAGTCTTTTAAGAAGAAAGTAGTCTTAGCCTTAATAAGTTTAATATTAAACTTATTAGTTTTAATAATATAGTTTAATATAATATTTCCTTTAGCTTTAATATTAATAATAGCTTCCTAAGTATAATAATTTAGATTCCTAAGTTTTACTTATAGCTTTAGGAAGTCTTAATATAATAAGACTATTCTTAAGTCTAAGGATTAGATTAAGGCTAGATTAAGTTATATAACTATATTATAAGATACTTCTAGGTTTAGTCTCTTAACTTTCTTCCTATAGGAAATTTTCTTTATTAAGTTATAGTCTATTATTAGATAGTCCCCTAGAGTAAAATAAAAGTTATTATAGGATTCTAATAATAATCCTTTTAGACTAATAATAATAGTATTAACTCTATAGTATTAAAATAATTTATTAAAATAAGTATCTAAAAAGCTTAAGTTAATCTATCCTATAATATTACTTATTTTAACTTCTTTTATTCTTTTTATTTTATAGGAAGGATTAGAGTTTATTTAGATAATCTTTATAATTCTATTAGTAAAGTTAAATAGTTCTCTAGCTATAGATCTTCTAAATTCTAAGTTATTTATAATAATCTAGGGAAGAATAACTCTAATCTTTATAGTTAAGACTCTTTACTTTAAAGTAATCTTATTCTTAAGCTTTATAGTTAAGTAAGAATCTTCCTTAGGTTCTTTTTTTATAATAGCCTTAGCTATCTTTTAATCTTCTAGGTTTATTAGCTTAAGAATCCTTAGGGTTACTATTAGGATAAAATAACTTTAATTAACTTCTAGCTCTTTATTATCCACTTTTGCCCTCTTATTAGTAGCTATATTAAAAGTAATATTATTATTTAAGATATCTTCTAATTCCTTAAAGCTTCCTTTATTAATTAGGATAATATTTAACTTTATTATCCTATTAATAAGATTCCCTTCTTAGAGCTTAATCCTTCTATTAACCCTATTAATAATTATATCTTTATAAAGAGTATCTTAATTCTTCTTTATAAAGTTAGTTATAAAGTTATACTCTTCTTAATTAAGATTCTAATTATAGATAGTAAATCTTAATATTATTCTATTAAGAAAATTTATAGCTAGTAACTTTTAGAATTTCCTTATCTATATAATAATAAGCTTCTTAACTCCTCTAAGGAATCCTATCTTCTAGACTAGCTTTAGAGGAAGAATTACTTCTCTTTATTTTACTTAAGCTATATTAGCTTTAGAGTTAAAGTTATAGTATTTAGCTTCTCTATCCCTCTGTAATTTATAGTATTAGCTTAAGAAATAGTCTAAAATTCTATAATAGAAACACTTTAGCTATTTCTATCTATAGTTAGTATTAATAAGGATATTTTAGCTATTTATTCTATAGTATTCTATATACTTAGACTAATTATAATTAATAAATAGATTATTAATAGGAAGATTAAAAAGCTTCTATTTATTAAGTATCCCTTAGAGTATAGTAATAAGATATACTTCTATATCTTTATACTGCTTTATAGAATTAATACTTAAGTCTTAGACTATTTAGATTAAGGAATTAATTACTATATCTATAGCTAACTTACTTAGAGGTAAAGTTTACTATTCTATATTTACTTCCTAAGACCTTTTTCCTAGGCTAAATTCTCTCTCCTAAGGTTCCTTAATTAAGTCTTTAAAAGACTAATTCTATTCTAATAAGCTAATAATAAGATTAACTATAGTATTATATAACTTAGATTATAAGGCTTAAACTAGAATATTCTTCTATTAATATACTTAAATAATAACCTTATAGAGTAGTATATAGAAGATAGTATAAGAGTTTTCTTCCTTAAATTTTCCACTATTATTAATAGTATTATATAGCTCCCTATAGATCTTAAGCTAAATAAGGATTTCCTTATCTATTATATTCCTTATAAACTAAGTATTTATCTTAAGGACTTTTTAGAGGAATTAGATTTATTATTCCTTATTACTATCCTTAAAGTCTTTAAGAAGCTTTACTTTAATTTATTTCTAAGTATTATACTTAGTAGTCTTTAGAATCTTTATTCTAATATCTTTATAGATAAAATATAATATTAACTAAGCCTTCTTTTTATCTAAGTAGATTTATCCTTTAATATAGTTCTTAAATATCCTTAGGTAATTAGAAATATTAGTTCCCTTAAAAATATAATTAAATATATAGATTAAGATAAGAACTTTAGGTTCTTTACTTATCTTCTCTTTCTCTATTAAGTCTAAAAGCATTAAGCTTATCTTATTAATCTTAAGATTAAGTTTAATTAATATTAGGATTAGTAAATAATTCTTAATTAAGAATATTATAAGTATTAATTAAGACTTTATATATATATTAAATTAATTTAATTTTATAGGTATACCCTTTATAAATATTAAATAGAATACCTTTCTCTTTCTTCTTTTCCTTTCTATTCTAATAATAATAGTAAAATTATAATTATAGCCCTTAGAATTCTTACTTATTAGAGAGTAATTCTTTCCTCTAGATATAACCTTTAGTAATTATATTAAAATAAAGTCTTAATTATACTATTTTTCTTAGGGGAATAACTATATAATTAAGAAATAAAATGAATAAAAAATAAATAAAAATACTTAATAAAACTTAAGTTAGTTATAGTCTTTATAGGAATATCTCTATAAATTTTTCAAAGAAGGTTAAAACTCTTAATTTTAATCTTCTTATTATTATTAGACTTTCTTATAGTCCTTTATATTAGTTTTATTATTATCCTTATTATTATTATTCTTATTCTCTTTCTTATTCTTTCTTTTCCTCTCTCTTTTAAATAAATCCCTCCTAATTCTACCTTTTCTTAGCTCTTAGCTTCTTATAATATAAAGGGTTACTCTAGCTAGAGTAGCTAAGTATTAGTCCCTTATAAAGAACTATATAATAATTATTCTAATTATATCTTCCTATTATTTAACCTAATATATATTCTTACTCTACTAATTACTTAATAAGGTTAAATAGTATTTCTTTTCTTATAAGAAGTTTCTATAATTATAGAAATTTAGTAATATTATACTATAAAGTACTTCTAAGTTTAGGTATACTCTAATTTTCCTTAGAACTATTAAGATAGAGAAATAAGTATAATAATAAATAATATAGTTTAGAGTTTAAGTATTTATTCTTATTTTACTTATTATAATAGTCTTAGTTAAGCTATATATTATTAATTTTACTAGTTTAATTTATTATAATCCTTTAGGGTCCTAAGGTTTAGAGTCTTTTTAGAAAAGTCTTAATCCCTTCTATTTCTTATTTCTTATTATCTTTCTACTTTCCTTAAGTTTAATAATAGTAACTTAAAAGTATATTAATTAATCTTATCTATTAAGCTAAATTAATTAAATTACTACCCTACTATAACCTCTAATTTAATAGTAGAAAGTAACTTAGAATAATACCTTAAATTAATAGTAATTCCTTAAGAAAGTATATAGTAAAATATTATATAGATATCTTTATTAACTAACCTAAAGCTATATTAAATTATATATATATACTATAGTAGTCTTATGTTTTAAACTCTTTAGTAGGAAAGTATTTTATAGGAATAATTATTAGGTTAAGGTAAGAAAAGAATATTAGTAAAATATTAAAATAGCCTATTACTAGTTTAATAATTAGTATATAAGGGATAAAGAGTAAATAGTGATTTATATTATAATTAGAAAAGGAGGATTTTAATTTCTCTTATAAAAATAAAGGTAAAGAACTCTAGCTTTAAATTTAAAGTAATCTCTATAGTCTCTCTATAAGAAGGGAAGAATCTCTCTTAAAAATAAAATAAAAATCTCTCCTTAATCCTAATGATAATTCCTTTATAATCTTCCTATCCCTCTTATAACTATCTATTTTACCCTTATTAAATCCCTACTAATAACTTATTAGCCCACTTATTTAGGGACCCCTATTATAATACTTTAATTAAATTATAAAGCATTTTATTTTATTAGTATTATAAAGTAATATAGAAGCTATTTAGTAATATTTATAAATATTAAGCTATTTAGTATAATTATAAGAGAAAATTAATATTATTTAATATAGAAAACTTAGTTTTATTATCTATAAAAAATATTAAGATTTAGTAATTTAGTAAAAAGTTAATAAATAGATATATAGAACTCTATTAAATTACTAAATATATTAAAAACTATTATTTTACCTATAAGCTTAAGCTTTTACTATAATTATAAATATATAATATCTTTTATATCTTAAACTTAGAGAAGTAGAAAAGTAATAAACTAAAAGTAATATAGTAATAAAATAACTCCTTTATTACTAATAATATTTATATTATTAAATATATTATTATATATAAAGGTTCTAGAAGTACTTAGTAATATCTTATTAAGTAAAAAGACTATAATAATATAGAAAATTTATAGGTTAACTATAAAGACTTTATAGATAAGAGCTTTATTATAGACTAGAAGTAGTAAATTTATAGTAAGGTAATAAAGTAATAAGTCTAATATATAAATTAAGTTAATTCTAAAAAATACTTAAAAGGTAAGGAGAGAATATACTAATTACCCTTAGTTATATTAAACTAGGTTAAGACTCTAAAAAACAAATAGTAATCTTATTATATATTATTAATAGCCTCTTAGTAATACCTCTATTATTCCTCCTTCTTAGTATTAGCTAAGTTAAGATCCTAAGGGACTAAATTAAGCTTAATATAAGCTAATAATAAAGTTATACTAAAAACCCTATAATCTAAGTTCTTTATAATAGTATAGAGAATATTAATAAGATTTAACTATACTTATAGCTAAGTTAACTATATTAGCTATATATATACTATTAGCTTACTAATAGTATAAGTAATAATAGTAATAATATTAATAGTAATAGAATAAGCCTAAGTATTCTTATTACTAAACTTAAGCTAATATAATAAGTATAGAATAGAAATATAAATAGCTTAGATATTCTATACTTAGTAAATTAATAGTAAATATAGAGAGAACTAATAATAACTTATTATAAGCCTAAGGTACTTAGCCTTAGTCTTAGAGAGATTATTACTAATAAGTAAAGAAAAAAGATAAACTAAAACTAGTTAATTAATATAGAGAAGTTAATTTATAATAAGTTAGCTATATTCTAAGTATAAATAAGCAAAGGGTAAAGTAACTTATAGACTTATATAGTTTCTTATTCTTAATATAATAAGTATACTTATCTAAAGTAATTATACTAAAGTTAATAGATAAACTATTAGTAAAGTTATAGTAAACTTATAGCTAAGGATAAGAGAATAAGAGATTAAGGCTTCTATAGGAATATTATTTCCCTTAGTATAAATAGTCTTACTAAAGTATTAGTTAATAGTAATATTAAGGTAGTAGTAATAGTAATTAAATTATATAATATTAGTAATAAGCTAGGAAATTACTAATAAGTATATAAAACTTATAGAGATATAGTATAAGAGAGAGAGAGAGAGAAATAGAGAAAGAGACTATAGCTTATTAATAATAATCTAGTAATAAAGCTAACCCTTAAAGCTAAGCTAAAGAGTTATCTATAAAGATAATAATAAAGTTAAAGGAAGGAAAAAGATAAGGAAATTAGAGATTAAATAAAGCTTTAAATACCCTATAAACTCTTAGCTAAATAGCTATAACTAATAAACATTTAAATAGCTTAATAATAACTCTATTTAATAACTATTATTATAATTATTCTAATCTAATTAAATAATAAAAATATAATATTACTATTTATAACTAAATATATATTTTACTTCTAGCTTAATTAAGGTAATCTTAATATTAGTTTAGGTAAAGATTAAAACCTAGGAATAATATTCTAATTATTAATATTATTACTAAGATCTTTATAACTACTTATAGTTAAATTATCTCTACTTTACTATTAAATTAAGTAAAGTTATTAGATTAGGAATTAATATTTTACTAATTAATATTATTACTAAGATTCTCTATAACTACTTATAATTAAGTATTTTAAGCTCTATAACCTAATTAAGCTTAGTTAATAAATTAGATTAAATATATTATAGATTTATATTATACTTAGTATTTCTATAACTAATTATAGCTAGGGAAATATAACTTTATTACTTAATTAAATAACTATAATAAGCATTAGGGAATAATATAAGGATTAAGTATTAATAGTTAAATTCTCTTATAATTATACTTATAACTATTTCACTAAGGACTTAAAGGCCTAAGGATAAGCCTTTATAAGTAAAAAGACTTTATTATACACTAAAATAGTAATAGTCCTATAATACTAAAAATAGAGCTATAATAGTATTATAGTCTTAGAGTAAGAATAATAGGGCTACTATAATCTTAGGGCAACTATACCAATTAAGCACTGCTAATATATTACTCTACCCTAGAAAGCTAAACTACTAAGCTAAAGGTCCTAAGGGCTAAGGGCTTAAGTAGTAGAGGCTATTAAAGTAGAATAGAGATAAAAGGAGCTTAGAAGACTAGGAAGAATAGGGAAGTTAGAGATTAATATATATTATAGTACTATTATACCTTTCCTACTATGATTTTAT
The DNA here is from genome assembly GCA_003385265.1 of Neonectria hederae. Classification (NCBI taxonomy): domain Eukaryota; kingdom Fungi; phylum Ascomycota; class Sordariomycetes; order Hypocreales; family Nectriaceae; genus Neonectria; species Neonectria hederae. The sequence continues at coordinate 12,425 of QGQB01000242.1, forward strand.
AGTAATTTAGTAGTCTATTTTACTTCTTTACTTTTTACTATAAATACTATCCTTAATACTTCTTAGAAAAAGTTTTACTTAATAAACTTTAAGGATAAGATTAAAAAAGGGAAAATATTATATAATAATTTAAATTAAGACTAAATAATTATAATTAATATAATTATTTTAATATTTACTTTTTCCTTCTTATTATAATATATAATATCTATATATTAAATAAGGTTTATTTAATATAACTTAATACTATAAGTAAATATATATTAAATAAATACTATTTAATATAGCTTAATACTATTTACCTATACTAAGTATTAATATATATATATATTTACTTAATATATTAAATAAGAACCTTAAGCTCTTTAACTATTAATAATATTATGTCGTTATATAATAACTTACCTTTATATAGTACTATTATAACTTATATTACTTACTATAATATCCTAATCTACTTAATTATTAAACTATATACCTTAAACTTACCCTAGACCCCTAAGTTAAACCTAACTATTACACTATGCTATTATTACTTCAGCTTACACTTACAGAGCCAAATTCAAGTTCAGCCTTCACATCTAAATCTATACTCAAATTGGCATTTACTGGAAATCTCTAATGAGGGCAATGCAGAAGCTCGGGAAGCTTAAGAAGCTCACAGGAAGCTCTTGAAAAACATCGCTGAAAAGGTGCACAATAACGCAAAGCGGACTTTGCAGCAGAGGACTACCAAAAGCAAGCAACATGACTCAAATACCTACTCCACTACGCTGAGATACCTTGTGAAGACGTCAGGGTCAACGAATTCTAATAGTCCCGCCTATTGCGAGGTTAATGCAGTCAGTGGGGGAGTCAGCCTGTGGTCACCCTGAGGTGGAGTCTCTTGTACGGCTTCTTGCGAGGAGTCGGATGGGGTGTCGCGGAGGCAGATGGCAACTGCTAGGCTGTCGAGGCAGATCACGATATTTCGCGTCGTTGACTCTGGGAGGTTTAGAGCTGCTAAGTCCAGTAGTCAATAGCAATATCAATTATGGTAGAGTTGATTTTCTGCCCCACTTTGCGGAGGGCAATGATCGCAAGACGGGTGAATACGTTACCCTAAACAACGGATAAAGAAAAAAAAAACACGACGCCAGTTGCTGGGTTAACTAGCACAGATAGCCTGCCATTTAGCGCTGACCAACCAACCACTTCGGATTAATGCTAATGCGGTGTCGCTCTAAATTCTCTCAATGTCAACATCGCGACATCATTCGGGTCTCAATGCTCAGCATCGCCAAATCGCCCAACATGACCAGCGCAGCCGTGAATCTAACGATGCGATCGCACTGATGGAACATTGAGCTCCTCACAGCGCCCGGCGACGTTCCTTTCGCTGGCGTCTTCCAACCGGCAAAAGATGTTTTTATGACGTTTCGCGACAGCATCAATGAGATGCGTCTGAGTTTCGAGTTCCAGGATGAGAGCTCGGATGTGTGGAATGAAGTTGCTTTCGGCCTTATGGATATGCTGAATGTGTCCGAGGAAGAATGTCCCGCTCCCAAGTTCGTGCATGGCAATGGGCTGGATCAACTAGTTCCCGCCCTTCCTGAGCTAGAACCTGATGCTCCTGAAGACCGTGTGATCCTCCAGTACCGCGTTTTCAAGCACCACGATTGCGGCTTGTTAGCTGATCAGCCATCCAAGTGCCACTTTGAGGGTATGTTCAGAGAGTATTGTCTTCTCATGGCGACTCTTGCTAACCCTTTCCAGCTGGATGCGCGGAGCGCATTTCCAAGCCTGTCCGCCGGCTAGAGCCACGCTACTTGCCTCCTAAGAAGGCCTCAACTGACCCTCGCTACGCGGCCTACCCGCTCCGCAAAACAGTACGCGGAAGGAAACCTGGATCTCCCTCGAAGCGATCAGCATCTGGTTCTGTGTCACCACGTAAGGATCCGGACATAGACCAGGCTGATGAGGACTTAGCCAACATGGTTGCACCCCCGGAATGCAATATCTCCGACGAAAGAGCCAAAATGACCATGGCCAACTTTCGCAACTCTTGCCTCACGTCAGCCAAGCAGTGTGCCGTTACTGGCATGGGACGCTCGTGGTGCGACAGCCCAACCGTCGGTCCCGCGCTGCAGGCGTGTCACATCGTGTCTCAGCTGCAGTATCATACATACCCCGACCCAGAAGCTGATGCAGACGAAATGCAGGACGGCGGTGAGAGGGTGAGCCCGCGCCGTTTAGAGCAGGCCTGGGAACGCACCTGGGCATCAGAGAATGGGCTCCTCCTCTTCAGCCATCTCCACGACGTGTTCGACCAGCGGCTCTTCTCGATACACCCGGAAACTCTCCAGGTTCGCGCTTTCATGCCATACGATATTCTCCTCGCGTACCATGGCCGCAAAGCCAAAGTGCAGCGTCGGGTGGACAGATCTGCGCTACGCCATCACTATGACATGTGCTGCATTGAGAATATGGCCGCCAAGATGCCTTTCATGGAGCAGCTGCCCCGGACGGGGAGTGTTGCATCGACATCGGGTATTAATACTCCGCTCGAAATTCGACCCACGCTGGCCGGGATTGCAAGCCCGAGGATTCTGGAGTCGCCTTCCGAGCAAGACCAGGGCCAAGATGGACAACGTCCTGATGGTGACTCTTCCAAACGGGCGCGGCAATCAGAAAGACAGCACATCCCCGAGCTGACAAGCGATTGCATGGATTCGTCTAGATCTCCAAGCGACGAACCTATGGCCGACTCGACTGCCTCTCCCGACCTCCCAAGGTCACGCAAACGCAAACGAGAACATGAGCCGCGGATTGCAGCCAACCACGAGAGTTATCTTACACCTTGTAACAGCGAGAAATTCTTGGCAGATGTGAGCTGGGAGTTGACAAAACTTGCAAGGCGGCGCAAATGGGGGCGGGGATATTCTTTTGCGTGAGGGCTAGAGGGGCTATGGATAGCGCTGAAATAGACGAGCATAGTTGACTTCCATGCTGGGAATCCTCTGTCACCATGTAGTAGGCGAGACGCAGGACAAGATTGGCGCCGGTTGTTTAGTGAGCCATGTTAGATCCCCCCAAGGTTGCCTCAACTCTTTGCATTGCTTTTCCAAGACCTCGACCCATAATACCCCTCGCCACCTATGGCGACAGTTACAGCAACCAAAGCCATCTCCACATGCGCGCGTTAGTGCATCTGATTGTTTTATTACACTGATCGAAGAGGTCATGATATTCAGCACGGGTTCCGGAAGGACACTGGCAGGTTCGTTCCGGATGTAGCTGACCACCTGGACACAACCTCTTTGGATCATGTTACGAAATGCAGTTGGGATGTGAACCTAGAACCATCGCGGGAAGCTACACTTCGAATGGTGAGCTTCTGTATGGAGGACGTCATAGGGGATCGAGATGATGAAATATCAGCCGTCCCAGGCATCAAAATACACCCATGGCTGGAGGACTGGAGAGGCCTTGAGTGAGTATGGAATGTAATTGGGATACAAATGATTGTCTCTTCGGGCATTGCTTGATACACCTAGAAGAGCCTGTAGTGTTGACAAGTTAATAGAAGCAATCAGAATCATTAACATGCAATGAAAAGATCTTAGAATCCCCGACGAAGCCGGTCATGGACGGCGAGGACGCAAAGTGCAACCATAAGCAAGAAAAAGAACCATACGAATCGCCTGCTACGATTATCAACAGAAGTACGCTGGTACTGAATGCCACTATGTACATGCAGGTAACAAAGGCACTATAACTTGTCGTCTACCCATTGCTGTGAATAAGACACCCATTGACTAAGTCCGCTATCATAAATCCCATCTGCTAAAAAGGACAAATATTAGTCCGATCCCTTGTAACCCATACACTATATATAGTCGAGCTTATACCCTTCCTTATAGTTATCCCTCTTTAATTAATTACTTAATTCTTATCTTAATAGTGTAATAGGGGTCCCTGGATAGGTAGGCTAGTGAGTTACTAGCAGGGATTTAATAAGGGTAAAATAGATAGTTATAAGAGGGATAAGAAGATTAGGAAGGAATTATTATTATTAGGATTAATAAGAGATTTTTTATTTTTATTTTTAAGAGAGATTCTTCTATTCTTTATAGAGAGACTAAAGAGATTACTTTAAATTTAAAGCTTAAGTCCTTTACCTTTATTTTATAAGAGAATTTAAGATCTTTCTTTTCTAACTATAATATAAATTAATATTTACCCTTTATTCCTTATATACTAATTATTAAATTAGTAATAGGCTATTTTAATACCTTATTAATATTCTTTTCTTATCTTAACTTAATAATTATTCTTATAAAATACTTTTTTACTAAAGAGTTCTAAATATAAAATTACTATAGTATATATATATAATTTAGTATAGCTTTAAGCTAGCTAATAAGGATGCTTATATAATGCTTTATTATATACTTTCTTAAGGGATTACTATTAATTTAGGGTATTATTCTAAGTTACTTTTTACTATTAAATTAAAGGTTATAATAGGGTAATAATTTAATTAATTTAGCTTAATAAGTAAGATTAAGTAATACACTTTTAAGCTATTACTATTAGATATAAGGAAAGTAAAAAGATAATAAAAAATAAGAAATAAAAGGGATTAAAACCTCTCTAAAAAGACCTTAGACCTTAAGACCTTAAAGGACTATAATAAATTAAACTAGTAAAATTAGTAATATATAACTTAACTAAGACTATTATAATAAGTAAAATAAGAATAAATACTTAAACTTTAAACTATACTATTTATTACTATACTTATTCCTCTACCCTAATAATTCTAAGAAAAATTAGAATATACTTAAACTTAGAAATACTTTATAGTATAATATTACTAGATTTCTATAATTATAGGGATTTCTTATAAGAAAAGGAATACTATTTAACCTTATTAAGTAATTAATAGAATAAGAATATATATTAGCTTAGATAGTAGAAAGGTATAGCTAAAATAATTATTATATAATTCCTTATAAGAGATTAATACCTAGCTACCTTAGCTAGAGTAATCTGTTATATTATAAGAAGCTAAGAACTAGGGAAAGGTAAAGTTAAGAGGGATTTATTTAAAAGGGAAAGGAAAAGAAATAATAATAATAATAAGAAAAATAATAAGATATAAATAAAGAACTATAAGAAAGTCTAATAATAATAAGAGGATTAAGATTAAGAGTTTTAACCTTCTTTAAGAAATTTATAGAGATATTCCTATAAAGATTATAATTAACTTAAGTTTTATTAAGTATTTTTATTTATTTTTTATTTAT